>CAUYSK010077061.1:0-17976 GCA_963575035.1 Avahi laniger | reverse complement strand
AAATTGAAAGCATTCTTACTTAGAACTGGGACCAGACAAGTTTGCTCTCTATCACCACTTCTGTTTAACATAGTACTGGAAGTTCTAGCCAGAGCAATCAGACAAGAGAAGCAAATCAAAGACATCCAAATGGGGGCAGAAGAGATCAAACTATTGCTCTTTGTTGATAATATGATCTTATACCTAGAAAACTCCAAAGATTCTGCCATGAGAATACTGGAATTGATAAACAAATTCAGCAAAGTTTCAGGTTACAAAATCAATGTACAGAAATCAGTAGCATCCCTATACACCAACAACAGTCAAACAGAAAGCCAAATCAAAGACTCAATATCCTTCACAGCAGCAACAAAGAAAATGAAAAATACCTAGGGATATATTTAACTAAGGAGGTAAAAGACCTCTACCGGAAGAACTAGGAAGGAAATAGCAGATGATGTAAACAGATGTAAAACCATACCATGCTCATGGGTCAGCAGAACCAACATTGTTAAAATGTCTCTACTACCCAAAGCGATATACAGATTCAATGCAATCCCTATTAAAATACCAACATCATTTTTTGCAGATCTAGAAAAAATAATTCTATGCTTCATATGGAACCATTAAAGATGCTGTATAGCAAAAGCAACCTTAAGCAAAAAGAACAAATTAGGAGGTGTCAATTTACCAGACTTCAAGTTGTACTACAAGGCTATAGCAAATAAAATAGCATGGTACTGGCATAAGAACAGAGACAGACCAATGTAACAGGACTGAGAACCCAGATGTAAAACCTTCCTCATATAGCCATCTAATCTTTAACAAAGCAGACAAAAACATACACTGAGGAAAAGAATCCTTATTCAATAAATGGTGCCAGGAAAATTGGATAGCCACATGTTGAAGATTGAAACAGGATCTGTACCTCTCACCTCTCACAAAAATCAACTCATGGTGGATAACAGACTTAAACCTAAGGCATGAAACCATAAGAATTTTAGAAGAAAATATGTTAATCCTCTCTCTACTAGTACAGCCATTCTATTGCTCTTTCAATGATAGCTTAAATATAGATATAATTAATGTATTGTAATGTGCACAGCCCAATGATTTTTGCATATGCATGCACCCATATTACAATGGAGATTTTTCATTTTCCCATAAGCTTATGGTGTGCCCATTCTCAGTGACCAGCTTTCAGTCCCAGCTTCATTTTTCTGACTTCTATCACCACACATTAGTTTTAGCCATTCTTGAATGTCATATAAATGGAATCATAGAGTATATAATCCTCTGTGTCTACCTTCTCTTATTTAATATAAGCTCTTCAAAATCATCCTTGTTATCTTACCAGTAGTTTGTTCTTTTCATTGCTGTGTATTATTCCACTGTATGAATATATCACACTTTTTCATCCATGTTTCTGTTGATAGACACATGGGTAGTTTCTAGTTTGGGGGTATTATGAATTAAGCTGACATGAACATTCATGTATAATTATTTCAGTGAGTATGCACACTTATTTATACTGGATATATACCTAGAAATTAATTATCCTTTTAATAGTTTTCTGTGTACATGAGTAAATCCTTTCTGAATATATATGGGTTATATATTAGGGTTGAAAGGAAGAATAAAATATAAAAGCAACAAGAATAAATAAGCATAAAATGAAAAGGAAATAAAGAAAAAAACATATAATAGCATTTTAATATCAGAGATCTACTATCCTGTGAGTGTAGGACACTGGCTAATCAATCCAGAACACTGGAATTCTTTAGGTGAGTCATTTTTCCTTCTAAAGGTTATTTAATTCATCCAAAAGTTGTAGGTAAACTAGCTGTCCTCAATGGTCCTTTCCAGCTTGATAATCTAGAAATTTGACAAAAAGTTTTTACAAGTGAATCACCTGGTCATTTAAAAAGTGAATACATTGAAGAGTTTTTGTGATTAACAGGTTGTGGGAGAGGTTACTTCTACAACTTTTCCCTCAAATGGTGAATATTGTTTTTCATGCCAAGCATACCTCTTGCTACTCCTTCCTGACTTCCTCTCTCAGAAGGAGGCATTGTTAAGCTGACTGCTCAGAGTCCATGCATTCATTGGGCACTTTTACTGGAGGGCAGGTCATTCTGTCTTGTAAGGAAGGAATTCAGGTTGCCCTGACTCCTTCTCATCCTGTCTTCTGATGAAATAAACTCCCCTAGGCAGGTGCTGAGCTCTAGGGCAGATTAGTTCTCCTGTTAGATTCCCTCTTCCCACCCCACGTGTTTGTTTGGATGAATATACTCAGAAAACTTGGTGTCCATCTGCATGTTCCTTCCCCTGTAGTAGTGTTTTAGACCATGAGCCTCCGATATTTAAATTTGGAGGGAGATAAGACACCATGCTTCATCCCCATCTTATCACACTCTACCTCAAAATTTTCAGAGATTTGTGTACTAGTGGGTATTGAATTCTTGACTGACTACGAATAAAACATTTTCTTCCAGTTAAGGATTTGTTTTTATGCCTCTTGTGTATAGTGCTCCCTTAGCCCAAAAGCCCAGAAGGGAAAAGTAGGAGATGGTGGTAGGATTACTCAGATGCCCCCAAGGCCTTCGGAGAGAGGACACTGAGAGATCACATAAATCCTATTCTCCAGGTAGCCAAAGGTTGTGCCAAGAAAAGTGAGTTGTTAAAACAAGAAGCCATGAGGAGAATCCTGGCACTGATTGTGGCTGCCAGGGTGTCACGCTCCACAAACATTAAATCGCAGACCCACGGCCACAGTTCACAAGAGTTGCTTGGATGGGGTTGCCAATGAAAATGGGGCACTAAGGAGAGGTGGGAGCTCCAGAAACACCACACTCCCAGATCTGCCTGCAGAAGGACCTGAACATATTACAGGAGCTCTAGTCTGGGTGTCTGCCACAAGCTCTGCCTGAGCTTTTCTCTCTATGCAACATATTTACTGCCCACATCAGCTTTTATTATTATAGGGGTTTCTATGCCCACTGCAGAAGAAAAAGAAAAGTTGTTTAGAAGGGTTAAGTCACCTACTTTAGCACTCACAGCATGTGGTGAAACCAACTTTAGACTTTGTCCACTTGCAACACTCTTGATATCTTTGCCATGACCTGCTAGGCTCCATCTCTCATTCTACAAATGAAGAACTTGTAGCCCAGGAAGCCTTTGCAAGTTGTGAACTCGAAGCTGGGACTTCTGATTTGCTGCTGGGTCCACTCTAGTCACACTGTCCATTTGTGCCAAGACAGAGCAAAGTCCTATTTGGCTTTCAAAACATTTTCTGAAATGTCATGAAGGGATTTTTGTCATCTCACTTTTAAAGACACAGGAACTAGAGTTGTATTGCCTTGGTTTGAAGCATAGTTCTGTTATTTGTAATGTGACATTGGCAAGTTACTTACCTTTTCTTTGCTTTAGGATCCTCATCCCAAAACAGGTAAAATAATAATGCCTTCCTGGGTGTTAGGAAGACTAAACGAGATAATCCGTATAGTTAGTCCCTTTCTCACAGTTCAGCCAGGGAAAGAGACATCAACAAATGAGGATGGTAGAGTGGAGTAAGTTTTGCTGTGTTGAGAAAAAGGTGAGGGATAATCTGTTTGCTGACTTAGGATTCTCAAACAGCCAGAACTACCTAAAAGACTACCTGAAAGACTTTTCAGCTACCTGAAAGACTCCTGGCTTGAGGGCTTGATAGATCTTTTGGGAGGAAGAGGATAAAATGCCCTGGGGTAGAAAATCAAACCTGGAACAATGTGAATAAGACTGAGGAACAGGGAGCAAGGCTCTCCCTTCTCTGGGCCTCTGATGCCTCAGCTGTAAAATAAATAGATTTAACTGTTAAGGTTGCTATAGACATTAAATAGGAAATATCTTTGGCATGTAGTAAGTACATAATAAATAGTAATTTAATGATAATAACAATGGTATACTTCAGGGTGCAAAAAAAAAGAGTGATTCCATTAACTGTTCTCTGAGTCAGATTTGGGTTAATTTGTTTCAAAGCCCTGAATTTTTTTAAGTCCATAAGAAAACTGAAAGTGTAGTGCCCTTGTGCTGAAGAGCTACATAGACAGTTCTAACCTCAGTAAAGTGATCCCCTTCTTACCCCAAACAGAGCTTCAGAGCTGCAGTGAGGGTCCAGGGCTTGAGCTGTTCCCAGAATGGAATCAGCAGCTCTGGCCATGGCCACAAGGCAGAGAACAGAAACCAGTCCTGGAATTACCAGCAGAATGCTTTGCTAAAGGCTCAAAGATTCAGGGGCAGGATGGAAGTGAAATGAGGGGAGACTTTATAAGATAATCACTTTGGACCTGCAAATACAAATATACCAGACAGAGGCCACGTAGCATTAATCCATCATTGTATTTCAGCACCTAGCACAATGATTGGTTCATAGATGAATATGACATGAAAGGAAAGAACAGTGAAGAGAGGAGAAAGGCACCCCAGACACAGGTGTACAGGACTTGGGACATCACCCTCCTCTTCATAGTCTAACTAACGGACGTGAGAATCAATTACCTAAAAGAAGGTGGAATTATCTGCTTTTCTTAATGGCTAAGAAAGGGCCCAAACATTTGCAAAGACAAGGCTCTTGATTGGAAAACATGATGGGGCTTTCACCTCCTACCTCTTTCTACCCAGTCCCAGGTGGGCTGCCTCCTCGGGGAAAGCACCAGCCTAGTCATATAGAGCACAAGTGATGAGAAAAGGAGAGTCTGCTCCTCCTGAGTGCTGCAGGTGCAGAGAACAGTGACCTTTTACTTGGGAATTCCACACTCAAGTGAGAAGTCCAAGGGAAGCCTAGTTCTCTCCAAGAAAACGGTCACTTCTTTTTTGTCAAGGAGGTGGTGAAGAAAAGGAAAATTTTTGACTTGATGATGGATCAAAGCAAAAACACGGAAGGAGGACAAGGATCACTTGCCACAGGCATATCTTGGGCAAAGACACAAGAGAGAGGAAGATACAATAGTTTTGCACAGGGCATCTGTGAATGGGCATTGCTGATGGGTGGCTGCCAGTGTAGGCAGGGACCAGACCATGCCAAGCCAACAACTCTGGACTTCATTCTGAAGATCAGGGTGCCATGGGAAATCTTATACACAGGGGAGTGGAAGAATCATATTTGATGCTGGTAAATCTTCATTCAGACTCTTAATGTGGGTAGATGGTAAAAATGGCTACAAACTCTTCCCATTCCTGCATACACACTTCTTGCTATGAGGTCTTGCAGCTCCTTCCATAAAGGAGTAGAGTATAGTTTTCCTCCTCACCTCCCTTGAATCTGACTTGCCTTGACTGATGGGATATTAACAAACGTGATGCAAACAAAAGGTGAAAAGTGCTGGCACATTAAGGCTTTCTCTCTCTTGCTGCACTGAGCATCCTCAGACTACCATGGAAATAAGCCTGAACAAGCCTGCTGGAGGAGGAGAGGGCCTGCAGAGGAGACTGAGGGACTCATGTGAACATGCCAACAACTGTCAGAAGTGTGACCATCCTGGTCATCCAGCTGCCAGCCCACCCACCAGCTGACCATAGGCACATAGGTAAGCCCAGCAGTGATCAGACTGGAAGAACTGCTCCAGACTGGAAGAACTGTCCAGCCAACCCACAAAATAGGGGAATAGGAGAACGATGATTTAAAAAAAAAAAAATCTTGTTACTTTAAGCCATTAAGCAGCAATAGCTAACTTGGACAGAATGAAACTTGAATGTCAACTTCTCTGTAGTCATACCAATATAATATTAGATGGTGATAGACACATAGAGAAAACAAACAAATAATTCAGATATTGACCTCAGTGTTTATATAAAAAGTAATATATGGCAAAAGTGGCATTGTAAGACAATGGAAAAAGGATAGATTAGTTAATGATTAGTACTAGCACAGCTGGTTATTTTTAAAAGAAAATAAGGCTGGACTCTATCTCACATAAGTATAAAAAGAAAAATAAGTGGATAAACTATAAAACAGAGAAAATCAAATCAAAAATCAATAAATTCAAGAGACCATATACAGATACAACTCAGGGCTTATACATACAGAAAACTCAGAAGCAGTAGAAAGAATATTGATGTATTTGACCATTGTGATAGTTATTTTTATGTGTCAACTTGACTGGGATACTGGGTGCCTAGATATTTGGTCAAAATATTTTTGGGTGTGTACATTAGAGTGTCTTTGGTGAGATTAACCTTTGGATGAGTAAACTGAGTAGAGCAGATTGCCCTCCCTATGTGGACAGGCCTCATCCAATCAATTAAAGATTTGAATAAATTTTTTGATAAAAAGAAAGAAAGAAAAGGCTAATCCTACCAAGAGTAAGAGGAAACTCCTCCTGTCTCAATGCTTGAGCTGCCAGTCTTTTCCTGCCTTTGGACTTAAGCTGAAACATTAACTTTTCTTGGAGTTGAGACTGTTGGCTTTTGGACTGGAACTTACACCATTGGCTCTCCTGGTTCTCGGGCCTTCAGACTATGATTGAAACCACACCATCAGCTCTCCTGGGTCTCCAGCTTGCTGACTGAAGATCTTGGAACTTCTCAATCTTCATAACTATATGAGTCAGTTCCTTATAATAAATCTCTCTTTATATACATATATCCTGTTGGTTCTGTTTCTCTGGAGAACTCTGATTAATATAGCCATCAAAAATCAGAAAAAAAATATGTGTATGCCAAAATACAACATAAAGCCAATAAGTAAATGATAAGATTGAGGGAAATAGTGATGTACTTTACAGATAAAAGACTACTATGTATAATACAAAGTAATTACATATTATCAAAATAGTAAAGTCTAAATACATAGGTAAATTACAGAAGAGAAAATTCAAGTGGACAACAAACATGTAGAAAGATGCTCAAGTTCACTTATAAACAAGGAACAATAAGGTATTACCTTATTTATCCATCTGCTGGCAAGCATCAAAAAGCACAATAACACCGATTGTTGGCAACGATGGGAGGAATGTACTATATACATCACTTGCAGAAATGTTACTTACTGTAACCATTTTGGAAAGAAAGCCAGAAACATCTATTCAAATTAAAAATGCACTTTTGACTCAGGAATTTCTTCCAACCCAGGAATCTCACTTTCAGGAATCTACTCTATAGAGATAAAAGGAATAATATGTGTGTGTGTTTTCCAGCATTTTTTCATAGGGCAAAAAATCCAGAAACAAAAGACATGCCCATCACTCGAATAAATTATAGTACATGTAAATCATAGAACACTGAGCAGCCATTATAAATGAATTTGAGAAATAACCATTAACTTTACAGAATTTCTGTTAAATACTGATAAGTAAGAAAAATAAGATGTGGAGAAATAAATATACATATATATGGTATAATGCTGTTTTTTAAAGCAAACGATGGACTCCCAATTCCCTTTAATTTACATATTTAGAAGTGAATAGATATCTATATGTTTGTAAATGGTTATAGAAGCATGGATAAAATATGCATAAAAAGATGTACTTCTGGTTGTTAGTAGGGATTGAGGGGAAGGAAGGGGGCAAATGTGTGTCAAGAAAAATATCAGGAATTGGAAGTAAAAATGTGAGAAAAAAGAAAAAAGGGTGACATAATAAAATACAATATAATTCCATTTGTGTAAGATACAAGTTTATCTATAAAAATTAGAAAAAAATATATATGTATACGTACATATCTATATGTCCATGTGTGTATACATACACTCATTTGTAGAAATATCCATCTATCAAGTGCGAAATTTTTATTGAGCACCTACTAAGTGCCAAGTATTTTTATGAGGATATAGCAGTAAAAAAAAAAAAAAAGAAAGAAAAGAAATAAAAGAAAAGAAAAGAAAAGAAAGCATGACAGTCCCCACCATCATGGGATAGACAGAGACAGAGTAATGAAAACGTTCTATTTTACTATATACTTATAATAATTATTCTATATAATTATAATACCAATTATTATTACAAATAAATAAGAGCTATGGAGAAGAACAAGTCTTGGAAGAGGGGTATGGAATGTCATGGGTGCAGAAAGTGTTGCAGTTTTAAATAGTGTGGTTGGAAAAGCTCTTGCAGAGAAGGTGATATTTAAAGAGAGACTTGAGGAATTTGAGTATAGGAGAAAGCACAGAGGTCAGGGAGGAGGCTACAGCAGCAATACAGGTGAGAAATTATGGTGGCTTAAGTCAGAATAGAGATGACAGAGGAGGTCAGAAGTGGTTGGACTCTAACTACATTCCGAAGAGAGAGCAAAAAGGATCCGCTGAAGGATTCAGTGTGGCATAGCAGAGAAAGAGAGGATTTTAAGATAGCTACAAAATTTTAAGAAGCTGAGCTAAAGGAACAATGGAATTTCCATAAACTAAGATGGGGCAGAGCCCAAGTAGAGCTGGTTTGTAGGGGAGGAGAGAGGTGGAAACGCTAGGAGTTTCATGTTGGCCACGTTAATTTTTAAAAATCTAAGAGACATACAAAGAGTAGTGATGATTAGGCAGCTGAATTAACAAGTCTGAAATTCAGGTAAAGATCCCATTGGAAGGTATACATTTGGAAGTCAGAAATCTAGAGATTTTTAAAACCTTGGGACTGAATGATATCATCAAGAGAATAAGTGAACTAAGGAAGAGAAGAGCTCCAAGAACTAAACTCTGGATAATAGCCAAGATTTGTGTTCTGTATTCATGATATATACATGATACATTGTTAAATGAAAATAGCAAATTTCAAAGTAATACATATAACATGATTCTGTTTGGTTAAAAAGAAATCTGACTGAACCCTTGCATTATTTTATGTTTGCATATGTGTTTTAAGAACAAGGGGGAAAGTGGAAGGGGACACATGAGGTTATTGGCATTGGCTACCTCAGTGGAGTGGGAACGGAGCACCACTATGGAGGGATCATTCACTATGCCTTTATAATCTTTGTACTTTCGTGTTTGTTTTTGCTTGTCATTGTAGTTTGTGAAACCTCAAATAAAGAATAAAAACTTCAGTTTGCTTCCTCCCCTCAAAAATTGTCATTTCTGATTTCCTTCTAGGTGGGAGGAATAATATCAGAAGTTCTCTGCAAAGTACTGTACAAACACTAAGGCAAAATTGGAACGGTAGAAAGGCCTCTTGCTGCTCTGCAGATACACAGCATATCGGCCAGAGATTCTGAGGAAGGAAGTTGGCATTGAACATTTGCCCTGAGCTAGAGCACAGCTCCAGGGAAAGGTTCAGCTAATCTTCTTTGGCTATGCTTAACTGAGCTGGAGAAAAGCAGCATTCATTCTGAGATGAAAATTGGGAAGAGCATATCTGCATAGGCAGGAAGCTTCAAATGGAAAATCTAAGAAGGAAGCAGAAGAGTCTCATGTGCTGGACTGGAACTAGAGAGAGAATCTACATTTATACTGCTTTCAGGGCCGCTACTGGGTTGGAAATGGATGTTAATTACACAAGCTAGTCGATGAGACCACTGGCTCTGGACTTTGTTCCAGTTGCAGCTCTGCCAATTCCTTGTCTCACCTAGGACAAGTTACCATACCTCTTTGTATCTAAGTCTCCTCTATGAAAATGATGTAATGGTGATGATAGCAGGGCTTGCTTCATAAGGTGTTTTGAATATATAAGGCAACACCTATAAAATACCTAACTCAATGCCTGGTATATAGCAAGCATATAATAAACATTAGCCATCATCACATTATTATAATTATCTTACAAAATTAATTTGGTTAATGCCGTGGGTTGAATTGTGTCTGCCAAGAAGATATGTTCAAGTCCTAATCCCCAGCCCCTGTGAATACAATCTTATTTAGAAATAGGACCTTTACAAATGTAATCAAGTGAAGATGAGATCATACTGGATTTGGGTAAACCTTAAGCCAATGATTGATGTCTTTATAAGAAGAAGGAAATTTGGACGCAGATGCACAGGAAGACAAAGACAGATATTGGAATAATGCAACCTACAAGCTAAAGAGCACCAAGGATTCCAGCAACCACCTGAAGCTAGGAGAGAGACAAGGAGCACTCTCTCCCAGAGCCTCCTGAGAAAAACAACCCTGTCTGCACTTTGATTTCAGACTTCTAGCCTGTAGAACCATTA
The DNA here is from genome assembly GCA_963575035.1 of Avahi laniger. Lineage (NCBI taxonomy): Eukaryota > Metazoa > Chordata > Mammalia > Primates > Indriidae > Avahi > Avahi laniger. Next base: position 7,890 of record CAUYSK010077061.1, on the reverse strand, counting down.
AAAAGTATATTTCTCTTGTTTTAAGCCATCAAGTTTGTAGTAATTTGTTATGACATTGTTAAGACCCCCTGAGATTCTTTGTTATAGTATTTAGCCTATTCTGGTTATCATTATTTTTGCCATCATTATAATTATTGTCATATAACCTTCACTTTTAAGAAAAAAATGGTCACTTGAAACTCCACAGTTTTACTGAAGCCATCCCCATCAAAGAAATTCCACAGCCTGGGAACTCACTACAATGTATTTAGAGTTTGAAGTCTGAGTGAAGAGAAAAATCTTTCTTAATGCATTTGCTCATTTTTCTTTCCAGTCATCCTTCCAAGTAGGGTAACTACTTTTTCCTGAAGTGCTTGGAAATGTTGCTTTTGTTGAAAATTGCTGGCTTTCAGATTGTGACCACTAGCTTTAGAGAGAGAGAAGGGTGGCAGCTAGACCTGGCTGATTAAGCTCACTGGCCCCTTATCTGGACAACCAATGAGTCATAAACAATTTGGGAACGTATCTACATCACTGAGTGGCTAAGAAAATGAAACACTTGTTCCCTTCAAACAGCAGTGTAAGTTTATAACTGCAATGTTGTCTGGAAAAGGAGGAACAGAGAAATGATTAGTCACAGTATTGGGTACAATTTTGAGGCTGGTCCTTAAAAGCCAATCTTCTCTCTCCTAATTTTAACCCATTGAAAGTGATAAGGGGACATTTCCTTAATATTTCACCATTCCATTTTCTCCATGGTAATATATTGGATCCTATTTGAATTGGTTTTTCCCCCTGAATCTCTCAGTTTGTCATTTATAGACTTAAGATTTGCATTCAAGTTAAGGTGGTTAGAGCAAAGCACTTCACACAATTCATTGCATGACTCATTGTAAGTACTCTGTAAAGGTTATTACCTTTCCTCTTTGCCACTCACCATCCACTGTCACAATCACTGAGCTCTGCCACCGGAACATGACAGCACTCTTGGGCAATCTGTAATGGAATGGGCATGGATGTGTTGCAATAAAACTTTATTTACAAATAAGCATTTTGAACAGCATTTTAAAGATAGGAAAAAGCAAGTGCAAAAGATCAAAGGTATTGATGTCAGTGGCACTGCCATGTTCAAGGAAAAGAAAGGTCAGCTGATCAGAGATTAGTGAGCAAGAAGAATAGTGTGAGAATAGTGGCCCTAGGAGACACCAGGGGCCAGATCAGACAGGGCTCTCGAGGCCACACTTTAGCTTAAGTCTATGTTCTTTCGATGGATTAGATATACAATGAGGGAAAAAGGTAAACCAAGGCAGATTACCAAATATTTTACTTGACCAGCAAGGTCACCCATAGTGGGATATTGGGAAAGTTTGGGAAATAGAACTCAAAAATTCTATTTTGGACAGCATACGATTTGCAAACTGTGTTCCCTAAAAAACGCTGCGATGACAATTAGTTATTCACGTGTTCAGTGTTAAACTCTGATTCTCATCATTTTTGGTCTGTATTGAAGTTTTGTGCCCTAGAAGAAGCATGGACTTTAGTGATAACAGAATCAGGTTGAAATGTCAGCTTTCACACCATCTAGCTGTGTGAATTAGGGAAGTCACCTTCTCTGAGCCTGTTTTTGTATCTTGCATACAAGTTTATTATTATCCATCTCACGGAGGAGTTATTTTGAAGAAAAATTTTTAATGAAGACTAGCAAAAAGTATGTCCTCCATAAAGATTGTTTCCCTTCCTTTCTCCTCATTTATCTATTCATTCAACAAATAGATTGAATAAATCTGTTCTATCATTCATATGCCAAGTATATGCCAGGCACTGTTCTAAGCACTGGGATAAGAGGTGAGAAAGACTAACAAATCTCAGTCCTCATGAACCACAGATACATCCTTGGTGTATAGATCTGGACATGGTTGTGGATATGAATGGATATAGACTATAAATCAGTGATTCTCAACCAGAGGTGATTTTGTCTACAAGAGGACATTTGACAATATGTGGAACTGTTTTTGGTTGTCATATTAGGGGAGAAAAACTATTGGTATCTAATAGGTAGAGGCTAGGGATCTGCTGAACTTGTTATTATGCACTGGAGACCTCTATCCGCAACAAATAATTATTCAGCCCAAAATGTCAATAGCATTTTGAGAACCAGATTGTGTGTGTGTGTGTGTGTGTGTTTGAGAGAGAGAAAGAACACGCTAAATACAAACTATGAAGAAAAGTACAAAAAGGAAATCAATAAAGTTTCATAAAGAAATAAATGGTGGGGATTATTTTAGGAACAAATATGAGTTAAGTTTTCCTTAAAAAGGCGGGCCCTGAATAAAATAAAGTCTCTCTTTTGATAATATCTGAGAGAAGAATTCTGCACATAGAAGAACTAGGACTTGCACTAGCACAAGGCTAAAAAAAAAAAGAAACCCTTGAATCCAGCCATAAATGTGAATTAAGTTAGTCATTAATTTTTGCTTTAATCTTCAAGGATTTATGTAGTTTTTATTTTCTCAGATTGTGAAAATTCAAGTGTTTTGAAGTTGAATAGACTTAGGAATGAATTCTGGATTCACAATTCATTTCATAACCTTGAAAAATCTCACTTACTATCTTGCAACCACGGTTTCTTTACCTGTAAAAAAGAGTTGAAAATAGCAAATACATAAAACATGGTTGTTTTGAAAATGAAATGAAACAGCCCATTAAAAAACACCTATGTCAATGTCAGACACACAGTAAGAATTCAATAAACAACCAACTTCCTTCTACCCAACTGTCTTGGAAATGAGCGTGGAGAGAGGATGGATCCAATGCCTCGTTTTTTTGTCTCTTTTAATTACCACTAGTAAGTGGGCTAAAAATCTCAGAATCATTTTTTACTTAACTCTTTCTTTTCCTCTCCTCTAGCATTCTCCCAGTGAATTAGTTCCAAAATCATACAGTTTCAGCCTTTTTGGTAAAAGAGGATGAGTTTGATATTTGAGAGTTTAGGCAGGTATGTCAGGAACTAACCAAGGGAGCTGTCCAGCAGGGCATAAGAACATCAGATCCAGGATATGAAAGAGAAGCTAATTTCCATGTCAGCACCAGGGGAGGCATCCACCTCACAGCAATACTGGAGAGGAAGAAATCTTCAAGGAGGGCAAAGATGATTGAACCTTAGGGAAAGCTTTCATGTAAAGAAGAACACCTGTCAAGTAGGTAGAATGATTCAGACAAAGAAGTGTCACAAAAGATATGTTGGAGGAGAATGAGGACAAAACAAAAACTACTAGATTTGGTCATTGCAAAGACACTTACAACTCTCCAGTTAAACAATTTAGTAGAGCTGTGTGAATGGAATCCAGATCACAGGGGAATCCACTGGAACACAAGGCCCTATAAGCAGTATTTGTATGTGACATTTTCAATATGCCTGCAGCCAAAGTAAGTAGAGAGACAAGATGCAACCTGAAAAGGAGGTGGAAATGGTTACCTTGGTCTGAACAAGCAGCAGAGGAGGGATAATGGGAGAGAAGCTGTGTGGGAGATACAGCATAGAAAACTCTCACCATATCCCACCATTTTCTTTTCCAGGGGAGTAGGAAGTAAGGATGGTCACTGGTGAGTGAGTAGGTAAAACGTTTGGATGACAATAAGAAAGGCTTGCAATAGTTGCTTTGGGAATATGTCAGAATCCTTTAGAATTAAAAGAAGGATTCAAAGCTGTGGGCACAGCCTAACTGAAGGTTAATGGAATCAACTCGTCATGGATTCAACAACTACACTTTGTGGCTCTCTTCAGCAACAGGGGCAGGCACAGAGCAGAGAAGCCAGTACACTGCACAGTGGCTGACCTGGGTGAGAGAATGAGAGGGAAGAAAGTTGAAGGTGAAAGGAAGAATCTCAGAATGGCACTAGGCACAGAGATGGTCTGTCCTTTAGTGTTCGGCCTGGCTTGGAAAACAGGGGGAAAGAAAAGGAATAGCGCAAGAGGTTATAATTTTAGTCAGTCAGCTATTCAGCAAACATGCATTTCATTTCCACTGTGTATGGGCTGTAAGTGAGGCATTGGGGAAACAACTACGAACAGAACACAGCCTCCCCTCTGCCTTTAAGGATCTCTCTACCTAATAGGAAAGGATACTAATAAGGACCTTCAATGTCTCAGAAAGAATCTCATTCCAAGGGAAAGAAAACCACTAAAACGACCTTAAAATCAGTAGGGAATCCCTTCTAAGGATAAAACCACATCTCATAGAACCAAAAGGCAAGAAATACAATTTGTATTTAATAAGAACTAGAAACAAAAATAGGAAAGCTTCAAGGAATCAAAGTATCTACCTTCTCAATTCTTATTTTGAGTCCTATCATATCTTATATCTTTTTATTATTTTTTATTTCAAAATATTAAGGGGATGCAAATGTTATTGTTACATGGAATAACTTTTAAAAATGTTTAAGTTGTGGCTTTTAGTGCACCCATCACCCAAACAATGTTCATTGTGTTTGACAGGTAGGCTTTTACCCATCCCTTCCTTTTCCCTCCCCTTTCTTGATTTCCTGTGACCCCTATATCCCTTTGTGCCCATAGATTAGCTCCCAATTATTACAAAGTACATGTGGTATTTGTTTTTCCATTCCTGAGATACTTCTCTTAGGATAATGGTCTCCAGTTCAATCCAAGTTGCTGCAAAAGACATTATTTTATTCCTTTTTATGGTTGACTAGTATTCCATGGTTATATATGTACCACATTTTCTTAATACACTCATGAATTGAAGGGCACTTAGGTTGATTATACATCTTTGCAATTGTGAATTGTGCTACAAAAAAAACATTCAAGTGCAGACATCCTTTCTATAAAATTACTTATTTTCCTTTGGATAAATACCCAGTAGTGGGATTGCTGGATGGAACGATAAGTCTATATCTCTTTCTTTGAGGAATCTCCATACTGTTTTCCATGGAGGTTGTACTAATTTTCAGTCCCACCAACAGTGTATAAACATTCCTTTCTCTCTGCATCCACACTAGCATCCGTTGTTTTTTGACTTTTCAGTAAGTCTTCTTTATCTGCAATCTGACTTTCTCTACTCTCTTGTGTCTTCTCATTGATGCTTTAGCAATCAATGACTTGTCCAGTTAAAAACCCAAGCAAAAGGGTCACCATATGCTGACAAAAAATTTTAGAGAGCAAATGTGATTGCTCAGCCCTGCCAAGGGATTGACTCTCTCTGGGTCAAATGTCTACCTTGCAGTAAACCAGCTATGCCAAGGATTGCAGGATTGCCTTGTCCAAAACATGAGGAAATATGAATGGGGCAGAGATTTGAGAGGAAGAAAAAAAATGTTCAATAGATAAGAGTCTCAGAGGAGAAATATTGTTGCATCTTTTACTTGTTCTCACTGCAAAAATAGCAAATTAATTCAGTAAAAAATTATACCTACCATATATATGGTATGTACTATATGCCAGGCACTGTCATGTGCTTTAGTAAGATGGAGACTTTCCTGGAAGTAGACTAAGGCAGTGGCTGGCATACAGGTAGTTCATTCAGGAATGTGATCTGAGGAAAGAGGAGTGGGGGCTTGGACATGAAATAAGGGAGGCAAAGCCAACTGATCATCAATCCTGAGACAAATTTTAAGGATCCTCATGAAATAGTTATCAAAACTGTTCAGAGGAAAAATAGTTAGAGCACTCATTCGTCCATCCCTAGCCCTGTTGGTAAGGGATGGCCCTACAATCATTACTCCCCCATACTTCCACGTAATGTGTGCACAGAGCATCCCAATCTTCAAGTGCCTGAGAAAATACAGGGCAGGAAGTGGAAGGTAATCCATGTAGGCCTGGATGAGGTGCTGTCGTGTTGCACCTGGCGAAACTGGTCCAACCTGCATGAAACTGGTCACTACAACAGTGTCTGCATAAAAGATGGGGCCAAGAGAATGTGAGGTTGTGCCTAAGGGGGTTCCTGGATAAGCAATGTCAAAGCATAAACAGAATATGAGATCAGGCTTTCAGGACCTGCAGGAGCTGACCTTGTCATCTGTATTGGATCATTAACCAAGAATTTCCTCGTATTGCCAAATGCAGACCGTGTATGAAGCAGGATACTGTACAATAAGTGTGGTGGGGGGAGTGGAGATAGAAAGGGAGAGGGAGAGGGAGAGGGATAGAGATAGAGATAGATCTAAAAGGGAATGGGAAAAAATTTACTAATTCTCCATTTGTTACCATGCATATTATATGTAGAATCACATTTTAATTTCCCCCAACAGGGGGAAATATTCAAGTTTCTGATTAAAGATGAACAGTGTGACTCTCAGGTTAGTTAGACAATAAACGATCACACAACTACAATTACAGTCTAGGTCCACTCCTCCACAATTTTTCTTCAAAGGTTAATTAGACAAAACCCCTGCCTTCAAGAAGCTTGTAACGCTATGGAAGGGAAAACAGTACACAGACATTAGCAATCACAGTGTTTTGTGAGATTATTTGACCACTGAGCAGGAGAAAGCCAATTATTGGGCTTTGAATTGCAAAGGTTGGGTAGATGTGCTTCAAAATATTGATTGTACCTTGTAACTAGATGACTTCAGAAAATCTAGGGTAAAAAGCACACAGAAAAATATGAATTTTTGTTTTTGTTAACATGAAACATATTTATTAACATTCTGAACAGATTCAGCTATTGGGAATTTTAGAAGAGAGGTGAGAAGAAAAGCACACATTCACCTGATGAGTCCAGCTGAATTGCTGCCAGGCCAGAGACCTTGGCAGAGTGTCAGGACTAGGACCCTGAAGGCAATGAACACAGCAAAGAGCCTAGGATAGTTTTGTGTCTGTAAATAGAGCAGTTAATCAGTTACAAGGTAACATTTGCCTGCTGGGATTCTCTGTTTTTACCCAGAAACTTAATATTTATAGCCTACTTTGCATGTTAATAAAATAGCTTCTTACAATATTGTCTTTAAAGGATACACAAATGATAACTATTGGGACTGGAAATACTGCTGGTTTCCCAGGAGGAGTCACGCCAAAGCAACACAAATTGTGATAAAACCCGAGGATGCTCAGCTGTGGGCAGAGCCCACAGTTGAGGTTAGAAGAGAGTATTGCCCTGCCATGGACTCAACCATCACACTCGAGTGGCTTTCTCCAGCAATGGTTGCTGTCAAGAAGCAAAGAAGGAGCCAGTAGGCTTGACAGTGGATGATGTTGGATAAGATGTTAGGAATGTGGGTTGAAGGAGCCAATCGGTATCTTTATGGCCATACATGGAAATTATGTGGTGAGACTACATGGTGTTTTGGTCAAACACTTACATTTCTCTCCATTCTCCCCAACCATAAATGCAGGCACATGCATACATACACACAGCTGTATACACATATAAATAAAAATGTTGGAAAATATAAAAGTTTAGAACACTTAGGAGATGGAAATACTCAGTCGGCAGTCATGTCTTGTTCCTGAGGCAGCTCTTTGAGGCTAACAATGACGGCTACCATTTATTTAGTGGTGATGTTAAATCACGGCTCTCCTATATAATACCCAAAATAACTCTTTGAGGTGAGTATTTATTATGCTGACTTCACAGATGAGGAAGCTTCAACTCAGGGAGATTAAATAACTTGCCCAATGTCCTCAGTTAGTGAATGATGGGGCTTAGATTCAATTCCATGTTTCCCTGATTGAGAACTCAGATCTCCCTAGTACACGTATAGTGCAACCCCCATTCTGGCCAAACCTTAACACTCTTTTAATGAGGATATTTAAAATTTACCTATCCCTTCTTTCTGCTCAGTTTCACCAGACATTGGTAAAAACCACTACCATCAATTTTGACACTGGATCAAGACTAAAAAGTGGCAAATCTTTACATATTATCCACCTAATTTTTACTTCTTTGTGCTTTTTTT
>CAUYSK010077060.1:0-45047 GCA_963575035.1 Avahi laniger | reverse complement strand
CTTAGAACTGTGAGACAAAATATCTCTGTTGCTGAGGCCACCTGTCTGTGGAGCTTGTTACGGGAGCCCTAGGATCCTGGTACCTCAAGTGCGTCCAGCAGGCAGCAGGAAAGCCCAGGGCCGCCCCAGCGTTTTCCCACGCAAGGACCCAGTTCTGAAACGGCTGACCAAGGATGTACATGACCACAGCTTGCTGGAGCTCATTCTCAGGCTGGTTTTATAATTTCTGATTAATTGGGCAAGTTGAGTACTCAGCCTGTGAAGGCAAAGGCCAGTGGAGTGTGAGCCCAGACAGGCCCCAGGACCCGGGTGTGCAAGCAGCTCAGAGGACCTGGCTTCATGCTCAGCAACTTCAGCTTTTCAGGGTGTGTTCTAGGTGGGAGGGTCACTGGTCACCCTCCCCATGGGGCCAGAGGTCAGGAGAATGAGTACCTGCATTTGTGGAGGAACGGAGTGGCTTTGGTTCCTGGGGTTCAGACCTGCTGGGTTCGGGGACTGAGGAGCTGTGTGCGAGCTGGGACACCAGGCATGTCAGGAATTTGGAGCACGTGAGTTGCTGCACAGAAGCCTGTGCTGGTGAGTCCCATCCTTGATGAGATGAATACTGAAGTCAGGAGGGACATGTGTGGGGACCAGATCACACCCAGTGGGTCAAGAGGAGAGGTTTCTAGACAAAAACGCAGAGGTGGGCAAGTCTGAGGACAGATCCTGCCTTAAGGCTCGTGTCCTGTGTGGCTTGGGTGGGCTGAAGGCGTTTTTCAGGGAGCACAGTTCCCACCACACACAAAACCGTATGCAGGGAGTGTGGCCTTAGCCAGCCCTCGGGTTCCAGCAGCCACCGAGGAGGCAGCTGCATTGCTGGGGAAGAGCCTATGGCCGGCGCACCAGGCCTATCTGTAGGCTGGGGCCTGGAGCAAGTGCCCACAGAGGGGCAGGGGAGGAGTCCCCTGCATCCCAGGACTGGTGAGCTGGGCTTCTGCCTGCGGAGCCTGCCCTGAGTCAGCCAGCTCCCCTTGCTGAGGAGTACGAAGGAGGGTTGGGAAGAGAGAGCATGCGGCTCGCATGCAGCTTGGGTTTTGGCCCCGGGAGCTCTGCCACATGCGCTGACTTAGGAAGCCTGCATGGCCCACAGAGCTGGGCGAAAGTGCATCTGCCTGGGCCCTCCTACTTCACACTCCCCGGTGCAGCAGGGGACAGGAGATGGGCAGGACTCATGGATGCTCAGGAAAGGGCCCAAAGCAGAGACCCTGCCTTTGATGAGCGGATGCTTCTGGAGGCAAACAAAGTCAGTAAGTTAATCGGGCCATTTCTCCTGTGTCCAGTCCTGTGCTGGGTGTGCAGATGCTGTGAAGCGTGGTCCCCGCATGCAGGTGGGGCAGAGTCTTCTCAGGCTGCAGGCAGGTGGGTGGCCCCAGTGGAGAGCGGCTTGGTCGGGGGTGGCTGCTCTGGTGCGTGGCTCGCGAAGCATGGAAATTTGGCTGCAAGGGTTTCCAAACAGCCCTGTTGGTCTTGGCAGTCAGGCCCTGTGCCTTCCATTCATCAGTGTCACCTCTGGAGTTCCCAGGGGCCCCTACATGGAATGAAACAGAGACAACACATGTGCAGCTGAAAGCGAATTTCCCCAGCAGGTGGGGTCCCAGGCAGACTTTCGGATGGAGTTCTTCGGGTGGGGTGACACTCCTTGGAGAAACTCAAGCCTGGAGCCTGTGTGGGGGAGAGTGTGCTTTCTGCAGCAGAGACCAAGACTGCTGTGCGGCCACCGTACTCTGACACTGCAGGCCTGTCCTTAGAGGCTCAGCTGCTCTCCTGGCAATGACATCAGAATCTCTATAAGTTACTCTGAAAACGGTCCAAGATGAGAGGGATGTGAGCAGTTCCAAGGCCCCACATGCCTTGCTATTGGTCCACCAGAAGTCACAGAGGCTGACGGCCATAATTTCACTGTGAGATAAGGGGACTGCTCTGTAGGCAGAGCTCCTCCAGGCAGAATCAAGAGATTTGTGTTTGTTCTGTTCTCTCCTGTTTACCCAAAAGAGCACCTGGCACATAGTAGGTGCTCATGAAATGTTTATCGAATGAAAGAATATGCCCATCTCCCCTTTTGTGCCTGTCTCTTAGCACCAGGTGACACTGGCTGGAGTGGGAAGCAGGGCCTAGGGAGTCCCCATGTGTGCTAATGGGTAATGTGCACAGATTGTTTGAGAGCAGAGTGCTGTGATGCAGTTTTGGTGGGAAGTTCTATAGCTGTCCTGGGAAGCCCACCCTCCCTGGGTGTCTTGGAGCACCCCATGGAGAGCAGCAGGCCAGCTGAGGGGTGTCCTGATCCCAGAAGACTCCTCATTTCCTTTCTGATGAGAGGATGAATGTGTGGGCTTGCCAGGAGCTCAGAGCTGCTGGAATCCCCCCTGCCTGCCTGTGATCGGCACTTTCTCTTCTAGTTGAAGTGACATCTATCAAGCAGAGCACCACTGTGTGCCAGTCCTGTGTGGGGCCCTCCAGGCAGGTGGCAAGGACTTGTTCTTGGCCCCCTCTCAAGGACTAGCCATCTGACCACACAGCTGAGCTCCTCTCTGCTTCCAGAGCTCAGAGGGCACAGCCCTTGCTCTCACGGGAGCAGCTAAGAGGGTATCAGGAAGTGAAAAAGTGAGAATTTCAGGGGCAGAGGCTGACAGTGAACCTGGAATGGAGTGTCTCTGGCAGCTGCCGGGGAGACCAAGAGTGAGGATGAGCTGGGGGTATGCATGTGTGGGGTGCATCTCTTCATGTGTGTGCATGCATGCGTACATTCATGCAGATGTGCGCATCTGTATGTGTGTGTGTGCGTGTGTGTGTATGCACAAGCCTGTGCCTATACATAAGCAAATCTGCATTTGTGTGTCCTATGTGCGCACATGTAGGGCCAGAAGTCAATGTAACGTGCATCTTCATGCCTGTGCATATGGTATATGCTTAAGTTGCTGTCACCAAGTGGCAATACTCAGGACATTAACACCCAGCCTGCCATAGTCACTGACAAATCAGAATGGACAGCGAGTGGCTCAGTATTGGCTGGAATCACGAGAGGCCCAGAGGGTTCCATGGGAGGGGCCAGAATACCTTCTGTATGAGGGAATATGTTTGGGGAGTTTGGGGAAGCCCCTCTGTACCAATTGATCCAAATGTATTTCAGTACTTTAGTAGCTGGTATGGCCTTCCTTGTGCTGATGGGAAGAACATCAGTTGTTCTGTTACCAAAAGTCAGCTTGGGGTGAGTAATTAGGAAAATATGTTCCGGCGAAGGTGGGTGCAATCTTCAACAAAAGGAGTGACGGGATTGGATTTACATGTTAGAGTACTCTGCTGGCTCCAGACAAGTTATTTAATCCCCCTGAAAAGTTGGGATGGCTGTACCCACCTTTACGTAAGGCTGGTGTAAGGATGAAATGAGCTAGCACCCCTGCAGTGTGCCTGGCTCGAGGAAGTCGTTCATATTACTGGTGTCATCAGTTTTAAGTATGAAAATGGCACAGTAAATGGCTCCAGGTACAGTTTTGGTGGCCACACGAATCTGGATTTTATGACCAGTTGACTGTTTATAAGTCGTAAAAGTGAAGCTACTTAACTTCTCTGAATCTCAGTTTCCCCATCTGTGAAATAAAGACCACAGGATGTTTCTGTGCATTTGCGGTAGCACCTTTAACACTGTCTTGCACTAAGTGATCTGCGGATGAGTTCTGGTGATGATGATGATGGTTGTGATGATGATGATGGTATAGAGAGTACCTCTGCGCTCTGCCAGAATCTGAGGGTCTTTAGGACCACTTGATTCAGCTATTTGAATGTACAGACGAGATTGCCGTGTTCTGTGAGGGTGGGTCGGGGGACTGACCTCAGGCTCCCTGGGACCATGTGTGAGACCTGAGGGGCCCATTGAGGCATGAGAAGACTCCAGCAGGGGATGGGCCTTCCCCACAGTGCTGAGTCCTGGGCTCTACACTCACTTTGGTATTTGATGAGATATTTATGCTGCGTGTACCTTTCACTACTTCTGATAGACTTGTATGATGACGTGTGCTCTGGCAGACACCCTCGGTGGAACCAGGGCTCTTAGTGACTCTAGAGAGAGCAGAGGAGGGAGAAGGGGAGGAAGGAGGAAGGGAGGAGGGAGGAGGGAGGAGAGCGTCACCGAGCTCCTTCCCTGGTGAATGGGGTGACTGCTTGGCTAGCTTGTCCATGGTCTGCTCACCTGAGAAACCTCCTCTCCACATTTCGAGACCTGCATAGATGCTGCCTTTAAGTTAGTGGCAAGACAGAAACTCAAGGCACAAGGCCTCCTAGGACTGGTGTTAAATACTACAGAAACCCACTGTGACTTTGGGGGGTGGCAAGGGAGGTAGAAGCTGATGGCTCCTGAGGTGTTTGGTTGGTCCTCAAGGGATAGCAAGTGTTTGGAGGCAGATCATCAAGTAGTAACAGCACCAAGCACTTAAACAGCATTTTCATCTTGTCAAACATGACTCTCGGCAATGTACCCATATAAACTATAATCTTCACAAACACCCTGTGAGGTAGATACAGTTATTATGCAATCTTGTCAATGCAGAAATGGAGGTGCAGAACAGCTCAGTAACCTGCCGGAGGTCCCATCCCGACACCTCCAGAGCAAGAGAGAGCTGGAATTAGAACTCAGGCGGTCGGACCTAGAGACTGTTCTTTCTGCATCCTCACTGGAGGCTGGGACGGAAGGACAAAGCCTCTTCTTTCCCTTTGGTGAGATCTGGGCTGAATGCTGGCAAATTGTGAGCATGGACATTTCTCCAGGCGAAGAGAGCAGCCCGGGAGCTTCGAGGACGGCCTGGCTGCTGGCGCTGCATTCCACCGCGGGCGGCGGCTCAGTTGCCTGGAGCCTTTGGGGAAAGCTGGGGGCGCCATTAATCATGGCGTGACTCCCTCATGGGGACGGGCCCCACCTCTCCCTGCCTCTCCTCCCTCACTTGCCAAATTCTCACTGAGAAAGAGACAGGAGGGGAGCACAGCCTTCCCTTGGAGGGTGGGCTCCTGGCACCCCTGAAGCTCCGGAGTTGACCGACAGGTTTGGATGAACCCCTGTTGTGGGCTATGGAGGGGACCCGAGGCCCAGCCCCGGGGGTGCACAGGCTGGGGCGACAGGAGGAGAGAGGGCTGATGGCTCAGAGCAGAGGGAGGTCCCTGCGGTTTAGGGGGCTGAGGGTCAGAGAGGGTGCCCCCAGAGGAGGACTCTGGGAGTTTTGTCAGGGAGAACAGGGGGCAAAAAGATGGCGTGTCACTGGGAAAGGGAAGGGAAGGGGTCAGGGGTGGCTGGCAAAGCCCTGGGACCCACATTTGCGGAGTGCTTTTCCTCAAGTGTCAGGAGGGCTGGCTGCCACACGAGGGCACGGGCACCTGCCTGCCGGTGCTGACTGCAGAGCCCATCGTGCATGCGGGGATGGGCAGAGGGCAGAGTCTGGCTCGTTCCTTATTCATGTGTGCTCACCTAGCCCCTCTGTGTGCCCCACGGGGCGGGCCCCCAAAGCACATGGCAGGCACTTCAGGTAGACGCATTGAGGGAACTAAAGAACAAGTGAGTAACCAGGTGTCTCCCCACCCCGACTTAGTGACCCAGCAGTGCCCACCTGAGCAGAAGACTGGCTGAGCTTGGAGGAGTTAGGTGTGGCCTCTGCCAGCCCCCAAAGATCTCTGGACTCATGTCTGGGGGACATGGGACTGTTCTGGTGGCGCTGGAGCAGGGGAATGCCTGGGAGAGGTCTCAGCCCTGACGGGCACCCCTTGCTCTTCAGCTCCTGGGGAGCGGACAGCGCCGGCCCAGCCCCGGTCTGCACTGACCTCAGCCGGGGTGGCGGCAGTGGGGAGGGCAGAAGGGCCAATTCTCAGGGGTCTACAGGCTGGGACCCTAAGCTCTCCTGGGGCTGTGTTATACTTTTGCCTCCAGCTTTGTATTTTTCAGAACCATTCACATGATACTTTAGTGCTTAACTCAACAGCCATAGAAAATATGCTCTTTTCACTTTTTTCATCTTTTTGACCTAAGATCATGTTGGTGCCAATTTCCTTTAAAATAATTCACTACCTGTGGGCCACTGGTGTGAAATCCCAGCGACCCTCCCTCCGTAATTCCATGGCCTCCCCTCGCTCACGCTCCACGCGGGGATCCTTGGCCTCTGTGTTTATACACTAATGTTTTTTCTCACACATTCATTGTGCAGCTTTCCTTAATTTGGTGTCCTGCCGGGCAGCAGTGGGAAGCCACTCAAACATTATGTCAGTGATCTCAAAATTGAACCCCAGGGCTTTCTTCTGCCAGCAGATGTGTGGCACACTTTATTAACTCAAGTACCCACGAGTTGAAAATTTCATTAGTTTGAGGGGAGGGCTAAGTCCCATCAAGAGACCTGGTCTGGACAGATTCTTTGTGTCAACCTGACCCCTAGCAAAACGGATTATTGTTCTAAGTGAGACAAGTGACCTAATGTTCTGCCTATTATGCACACATGGTCTGTAACCTTTTAAAATACGAGTGTGGGAAAACAGCGCATTCTGCCACATCCCTGACCGCAAATTCCTGACAGGTGGCAGCCGGCCTCTTAGCAACGCCGCAAGGAGCCTGGAATTATCCAGGGGCCACGGTGGTTCCCTTAGGCCAGGTAGAGGGTGGGGTCAGGAGACCACCCTCTGGGAGGAAGGAGCCCACAAAGGCAGAGCTCAGGCTCCAGTGCCACCCTGTGACAGGCCAGGGGACAGCCTTGGATGGGTGGCAAGCTGTACAGAGCATAGGAGTAGCCCATCCCCCAAGCCCCATCAGTGTGGGTCTGGGGCTTTCCAGAAGGACTGGGAGACTCACAGGGAAGTGCTGCTGTGTTTGCTGGGCAAAGAGAATTTGCCAGGCTCTGTGCTGGGTGTCAAGTGCAGCCACATCCCTGCTGAGAACACCCTGTGCAAACTCACCTGCTCACCTGGGCCCCCCACCTGATCCCCCATTCTGAGTGGCCTTATGTTCTGCCTCTGAGGTACACAGAACCTGTAACCTCTTAAAATACAAGGAGGGGAGAAGGGCACTTTCTGCCCCATGCTTGACCACAAATTCCTGACAGGTGGCAGCCGGGCTCTGCGGGAAAAAGAAAAACATGCTCAGTTGGGTTCAGCGTCTCCCGGGGCCTCCCTAGCAGGGCCCTGAGCAGCCTGTGGAGGACACGGGTGTCCCAGCTGTGGCCTGAGTCTGTGCAAAGGTTGGCGGTGAGAAGGTGGTGGGACTGAGGGGTCGGGCAGGGGTACACTCTTCACGCGGAGCATGGCTGGAGCGGGATGGCAAGTCCAGCTGGGGGACAGGGGGAGCTCCTGGGCAGGAGGGCCGAGTAAGGCTTGAACAGCCCAGAGGAATGAAGTGAGGAGGGGTTCCAGAAAGGAATGGGGCAAGGTGTGGCTCCTGAGTGGAGTTTCTGAGAATGCTAAGAGATGTCTGTGATCATCCACAGCACTGTTGCTCCGGGCTGTGTGTGTGGCTGAGACGTAGGGCAGTTCCTGAGCTGAGAGAGACTCCCCCCGGAGAGTGCTAAGGCAGTATTTCTGGGGGCACCTCTGTCTTCAGCAGGGCCTGCTGTGAGGACCCATCTTCTGACACACCCATCTCTTCAGGGGTGGACGAGAATGCATGGAGACCTAAGGGGTCTGCAGCCTCAAGGCCCGGGCTCGGCTGTCCCCGGAGGCTCTGCGCCTGGCCTCCCAGAGAGCTGAGGGTAGGGCTGCACTGGCCCCTACCTTCTGACAGACACAAAGCAGAGCTGGTTGTAAAAACTTAATTAAATGAAATATTTTAACAAGAAATTCCAAGAACAGAATGCCCTGCTCGTAAGCAAGCCATCACAGAAATAAAAGCTGACGGGAAGCGTGTGTTCTGTCCAGCAAGAGAAAGTTTCTGCAAGAAACAAGGTAGTGCAGGGAGCTGCCTGTGTTGGACAAGGGGGTGAGCGGGCTGGTCTCTGAGTCAAAGCCCAGCCGGGCTGGGGCACAGCCCTGGGGCTGTGACTACTCAGCTAGGGAATGCATGGACTCCTGACCATAATCCGAGCACTCGACAAACCTGTACCGAGCACCTACTGTGTGCTGGCCAGTGCACGAGGCTCTGGGTGTGCATTGCCCTAAGAGTTCACCAGGTGTTCCTGTGAGGGGGATACTTTTCAAGATGAAGAGATCAAAGCTCAGCGAGGTGACGGGACTGGGTACTCCTGAGGCAGAACTGGGCTTAGGACGTAGGTCTGCAGATCCCCAAGTCTGGGCTCTTTTACCACCTGCCCTACTCTTTCCACCACAGCTCAGTTAGAAGAGACACTGAGGAGGAAACCTGACTGCGTTTGCAGTTCCACTGAATTGCAGCAGTCCCTGAGCAGGGCCACCTGCAGGGCTGGAGTGTACCATTGTACCTTCCAGGGGGAGCACAACCGAGTCCTGTCCTCGCAGCAGAGGACCCTCAGCCTCAAGCTGAGGAGAGGGCCTGCAGACCAGAGTGTTCACACGGCTTGCCTGGTGAACTTCCTGGAGGAGGTGGGATTGAGAGAGGCCTGAATATTTCCTGGAGTCAGGGGATGGTGTGGCTGGTGGAGAAGGGACAGAGCCAGGCCTGGGAGTGGGGGGCACAGCATGGCGTGTCCTAAGGGGCAGGTGCAGCCTGCGTCAGGGGTGAGAGTGGAACCTGGGTCAGGGAACCTTTGCCCTCTGTACGTGTCACAGTGGCGAGGTGACAGTCTGGGACCCGTGTGAGGGAAATGCACTGCACACACAAGCCGAGGAACTTGCTTGATTTCTCTTGATTGGTTATTTCCTGGACTCAGAGTCTTTCCATAACTCCTGCCACCTGGTGTATTTACTGCATACCATCTTCCAACGGCCTCCATAGGACCTGGCTCCATACCAGCTCTATTTAAGCAAACTCCATCAAAAACCACGAAATGTGCAAAGAAGACCCATTTTAGGTAGGATCGTTCACAAGGTAAGAGGAAACTTTGTTTTCCAAGAATATTTGCCATCAGGTTCTCTTACATTGTACATTTCAAATATTCTTTGATGTATTCAAGTGAATACTCAAACTTGCTAGGATCTAATGAGTGTGTAAAGTGAGGCAGGGCTGCGATTGGCTCAGAAATCAGCTTATAAAAAGTGACTTTCTTTTGCAGCAGAAAAATTGCTTCAAATTCTATTGCCTACCATCCCCCAAGGACTCAGTGGCCTGATGGGGAGAAGCCCGGAGGCCCCTGGAGAGGGAGAGGGCAGTTGGGGTTGGCCCGCGCTCTGCTTGGATTCTCCCCTGCCTTTGGGGCTGCCCGTGCATCCCATCCCCTCGCTGTGGTTTTGCCCCACACACAGCTGAGGGGAGATCCCGCACCCCCAGTTTGCATCTGTACCTGCCACAGAAAAGGAGTCACCCCTGCATGGACAGTGGGGCCTGTGATGGGGAGGCAGGGTGCCAGGGAGCGGGGTGCTGGGGAGGAGGGTGAAACACTCAGTCCTCCAGGAGAGCGAGGACCCAGTCAGCCTCGTGGGATTTCAGCTCCTTCCTCCTCCCATCCAAATCCTTTCCTGAGAGGAAAAGCCTAGAAGTGCCACTTTTGTGTTCGTGGCTAGCCAGTCAGGGGACAGCAGCACACACAGTGCCGAGCGAATTGTCGCAGACACATCCATGCAAGGGAATGAATGTTTCAGCAAACTCGGGGATCCCCCAAGAGGGAGCGCTTCGGTTACCCAGTCACACGGTGAAACGTAGGAGAAAACTGACAGGGACTCTGTGGGAGCCTCGGACTGGCCCACTTGGTTTCAGTTCAGAGCAATATGGGCCAGGGAGATTAGATCACGGCAGGCACCTGGCCTGGGTTCGCTGCAGCAGAGATCGGAGAGGTCTTTGAGGACTAAGAGACATTCTTTGCTGGGCCTTGAAGGATTTCCCCAGAAAAGAATCAGTCACAGAAATAAAAAAGTTCAGATAGTACAGGAGGACCCAGAGTCTCGCAGTTCATCTGGAGCACGTTACCGTTCCTTGAATTCCCATTCAGCAGATGAAGTAGCTGAGGATCCGAGAGGTGAAGCGACTCTCCCGGACCCCATGCTAGTGAGTGGCACACTTGGAACTCACACCGGGTCTCCCTCTCGAGTGTGGTCTGCCTCCTCCTGCCACCTCTCTCCCTGTGATCCCAGGATCCCTGGAGTCCTCCTCTTTTGGGCCCCTCCAGACTGAGGGTCACATCCAGCCTCCAGCGGCAGAGCCTTGTTCAGGGCAGAGCCCTGAATGCTTCTGAGAATGCATGGCCCAGGGAAGGGGCTTAATAAATAGCTACTGAAGTCATAGTTTTCTCTTGAAAGGGGGAGTTAATTCATCCCAAAATCCCAGGGGAAGACGGAAGGAAAGCACA
The DNA here is from genome assembly GCA_963575035.1 of Avahi laniger. Taxonomy (NCBI): domain Eukaryota; kingdom Metazoa; phylum Chordata; class Mammalia; order Primates; family Indriidae; genus Avahi; species Avahi laniger. Next base: position 34,635 of record CAUYSK010077060.1, on the reverse strand, counting down.
GAATAATTTAAGTGCTTCATAGGTGCCATTTGTAGGTTTTTCTCCTTCTGTTTTTTAAAAAGTAATTAAATAATATAGTCAATTAGTAGCATTATAAACTCACCCCCCAGCATGAGGGTCACCTGCATCTACCTGTGAGTCCTCATCCTCCTTTCCCTGTCTCTCCCCTCCAGACGTGACCTGTCCTGCATCTTGAGTTTATCATTCCCTTGTTTAGAGCTGCAATCCTAGAAAACAAAGTGTTTGGTTGCAGTTGCTTTTAACTTTATTACAAGAATATCACGCTGCATTTAATCTTCTGGGACTTGCCTTTTTAATCCCTGTCCTACTGTGGTGAGGTTCCTCTAGGTAGTTGTGTGTATAATTGTAATTGTAATTGTACGCCACTCATTTGACTGCTGTCCATACAACACAGTTTATCTGTTCTCCGTGTGCCAGACTCAGTGCACACTCTCTCATTTACTGTTTATAGCACCACTTTCAACTCCTGCTCAGAGTGGCTCAAACTAGCCTTTCATAATCTCTATGTTAAAGATGAAATGGAGGGTTAGAAAAATCGAGTGACTTTCCTGAGGTTACATAGCACATGAATGGTGAAGTTTGAATTGGGCCCAAGAGCCAGGGCCTTCTTTTAAGAGGAGGGAAACACTGGCTGCCCTGGCCTTTCCTACCTCAGGTCAGTAGAGCTATGAGGCAACAGTCTTCCCTCTCTCTGTTCTTTTCATGACCGTCCAGTGCACCACATGATTATGGAAATGTTCTGAGGGCCCCATCTCCAATCCAGCCAGCCTAGTCGCTGTACGAGGGCCCTAGGTCTTCTGGAGCTGTCCAGAGCTCTGTTACTCTGTAAGGACCTGGGCACCAGGCTGGATGGGCCTGCTTGATGGAAGAAAAGAGAAATGGAGAGTCCACTTGGAAACTTAGGGGGAGCTGGTGGAGCTGGGCTGTTGACTGAGCTGCTCCTTTCTCAGGCCACTGTTTGGTCTAGAGTCTAAACTCTGGATGCCTTTGCTCAGTGTGGTTTGGACTTCACTCTGCACAGCTGACAGCTCAAGTCATAGCTTAAAAACAAGGGTGGGCTTGCAGGTCTGCAGCTCATGAAACAGGCCACCTCCAAGGCCTGAGTCATCCCTCTCACCCTAAGATTGGGCCTCAGTGGTGTCAGTTCACGGGGTAAAATGGACACAAGGCTCAGCACTTAGTCCTAGAGCCCTGGGCATCACTGACCTTAAGCATTGCTCAGACCGGGGGAGGCATGAGCCAGTCTGTAGGAGAAACAGGGCAGGGCCCTTCTGCTCCACCAACTTTTATAAGGCTCAGGAATGTTATTTGTTGGTGACCACCCAACCATCTCGCCCACAAATGGAGCACTCTGTAGCTGACCTCTTAATGTGAAACAGCATGCGAGGAGATGAGCTAAGAGGTAGGGTCTGGTTCTGCACATTTATCTCTGGTTATTAGACACTTTTAGAGGGAACATCTGTTTGTCCACTCTGGCTCCCATATTGCAGGCCCCAATCTCTGACTGAATGGGGACTAAGTCATAAATTAGAGCCAGAAGTGGGACCTCAAATAGGACATCAGAAGGGGCTTTGCTTGACTCACCAAAAAAGGGGAATTGGGCTCCTAAACTGACCAGCCTCAAGAGAAAAAGCAGAAGAAAATGGGGATAGCTAGAAAGGTGCCTGGTGGGACCCAGTCCCATTGGATCCATTTCATATAAGTTTATCCTGGGGACAGCACCGCTACCCTAGGCAGGACCTGGGAGTCAAACCAAAGCACACAGCTTGATCATGATTCTGAAGTTCCAGGCACCTGGGCTGGGCTCCTTTGTTTGATTTCTCCTTTGGTTTAAAACATTGGATGTTTGTTTTATAGGAAGAATATCTGTTGTTTATAGCAGGACATTCCCCATCACCTCACGGTATGTTCCTTCAGGGATGTACATCACTCTCAGGATAACAGACCCATTAATTACACAAAAGGAGAACCTCTTTGTTTTCTTGTTAAGTTTCTAAAGATACTTATAAGGACATAAAATTAATATAATAATTAAAATTCTCGTTCATCCCTATTCCTTCGGACGTTGTTTCTCTAGTTCACATTGCTCATTTGCTGGCTAGATATTTCTCTGCCTGGACATGTCACTGCAAACTGAAACTCACCGTGTGATCCCATGGGCCACTGCAGCTGCCTTATCCTCTTACCCTCCCCTTCCACACATTCCTCCGGTTTCTACTGATGCCCCATAATCTTTGAAGCTACACAGGTTCAAAATGTCCTTACTCTGAAGTCAGCTCTGCCCATTCTGCTTCCTTGCTCTTCCTCTCTCCCCTACAACCCCTCGGGTTCCTGGCCCCAGTGACTTACCAAGGCAGTTCTTGCACCTATCTTTGTGTTTGAATAATCAGCCACCCGATTCTGTCAATTCTGCCTTCCTGACCTACTTTTTCCCTACTCTTCCCACCATTCCTGACATCAAGGACCTGAGGAGCTTGTCATCTTTTACTTGGACCCTGGTACAGCCTCATATCCAGAGTCATCCCCATAACAACTCATTATATATGTGGCCATATTGGTTTTCCTGAATCACAACTCATATCACTCTTCTGCTCAAAGACTTTCACTGGCTCCCCTTCTTCAGCAAAGAGTGTGCCACCTTTTCACTCTGACATTCGAGGCCTTCACAATATTGCAAATCTGCCTTTCCAATGCTGTTTCCCTGCCATTTTTCCTGTGCTCTAGCCAAACTGAACAATCCAGTGTGCTTGAAACACACCCACCTATCTTTCTTCATTTCTGTTTCTCCTCTTCCTAGACTTCCCTTTCTCCCTTGTCTGCTTATCAAAGTCTATGTATCTTCAAGATACACTTCAATCTTTTCCATAGAACTTTCTGATTTACAACCTTTCCTGTTTTAATCTCTCATAGTACTTTGTTTATGCCCATTATGAGACAATATGTTCCACCTTTGAAAGGCATATGGACAGACAGACATGTAGGAACTGCATCTTACTTACCTTTGTCTCCTCTAAGGAGCCTTTTCATGGTGCTTAACATACAGAGGCATTTCACAAATGTTTATTGAGCTGGATAGGTATCCCTGCCTTCATTCTTTCTCCTTGCCATATCTCATTTCATCTAATAATAATGTCACTTTGTTTCAACATAACATTAAATGTTACAAAACTCACATATATTATTTCAACTAATTTTCATGAATCCTGCAAGGCAGGCAGGATAGACATTATCCTCATTTTAGAGGTAGGAGAACTGAGGCTCACAGCAAGGAAATAAGTTACCCAAATTAAAAGCAAATAAGGAATGTAGCCGTTAACTGAACCCAGAGAAGTATCCTGATATGCAGTAGAAGACCAAAGAAGGGACCAAGCAAAATCTAAGCCCTCCCAAGGGTCCTTTCTTCTTCCAACTTTATTCAGAATGATGAAGACCTTCTAAGCCAGTCCAGGGGCACCTTGTATGGGGGATACCAGTCAAGGAACTGGGCAGGGGGTACTGTGTGATCATATGATCATTTTGTATTTAGGGCTATTTTTCCCTCTTCTCAGCCCCAGATATAGATATCATCACACGAGCACTGGAAACGTTAGACTCCCTCTTCTCCTACAAATTAAGCCATAATTCCGGGCCTCCTTTCTATTACTGAAGAGTTCAGAAACCCTTTCTGAATTGTGCCTGGAATCACTCATGTGGATCTGGGTCCAGTTTTTCCCCTTCTCTCATCCTCAGAACTGACCCCTCATTTATCCATCCATCCATCATCCAACAGACTTTCCTTGAGTACCAGCTCCATGCACTACCATGTATTCTGCCTCCCCAGGCTCTTTCTGGCTCACACAAGAGATGCTCCTCAGGATCAAATGATGTGCAAGTCTTTGTGAGTACGTTCCCCTTCTCACTTGGCAAATACAATCCCTAAGATCAATTATCTCTTTTTGATAGGTGGCAAAATATTTCCCTCCACAAACTCTCCCTTTCCCCTTTTATTTTGTCACTTAGATCACAGTACATGTTCTTCTGGAGGCTTTGAAATGCCACAACATTTACATCAATACCCTCCTTTCACTGTCTTTCAATATGAATGAACTACACTGAGTGGGAATGGTATATAGTAAAGACTCCATTTATTGGTTACCCTTCCCCGCAAGTTTAACAAAATAACTAAGATCCTGAATTTCTCTGACTTGTAGAAAATGTCATCCCCCCTGAATTCAGAGACTTTCAGAGCCCCTATGCCGGCTTCGGTGCAGGTTCAATTCACGTGTGTTTCTGCTCATAGTCAGCTGCCTGTTGCAGGGCTAGCTCAGTAAATACAGCTTGATTTTTTTTCCCTACCATGTGAAGGTTTAATTGGAAAAGAATAAATGAAGATTGCTTTTTAAATTAGAGGGTGACAGTAAGTTCTCCCGGAGCAAGCTTTATGTAGGGGCTCATAGCTGTGGTTGATTGCAGCTTTTTCAGTAACTCAGTGATGTATCTCAGAAACATGTGGTAGTTTTGAATGGACAGGTCAATCAATCTTTCAGATTCAGCAATGAATTTTTCATAGTAATCAGAGACTTGGTCTGAGAAATCCTGCAGTTTATATCTAAACTGCTTGTGGTAATCAGAAATGATTTCCTTCATTGCAACAGCCGAGCTTTTAATTATTTCCTGAGCAGCGGCAGAAAGCTCTGCAATCTTCTCTTTCCCCTTTCCATCTGCATCGGTAAGGATACTAAGATATTCCTGGACAGCTCTGTACAAACTTTGCTTAACTTGACCTGAGAGCTGGGAAACAAAGCCAGCAGCACTGACAGTATATTTGGAATGGAAGTCCTTAAGGGCGAGTACTAGGTTCTTGATCAGGTTGACTATCTTTTCTTCAAGTTCATAATATTTCACTGTCCAGCCGACTACAGTTGAATCAAAATATTCTTCACGAAGAGCCTTTATGTACTGCTGGATCTGCTGTAACTCTTGGGAAGTTTCCTCAAGTTTGTTTTGAACAAGTTCATGGAACTTAACAAAGTCAAGGTATATGATTTCTTTCAGGAATCCAAAAGCATATGGAATATGTTTGTTGAAGATTGTGTTGATTTCCTGTTGAATATCATTAGTGAGATAAGTAAATTTCTTCTTTAAATGTTTAATTTTTCCTTCTATCTCTTGGAAAACTCTTTGTAAAATGTCCTGAAGATCACTTAGCATCTTTGTGATCTTGACAGACTGGAGGTCATTCAATGCCTTTTGGACATCTTGTGATGAAGATTTTAACAATTTTCTACACCCCAGGATTATATCTATTAGATCATATCTCCTTAAAACAAAGGGAAATTTAATCTTTAGGTCCTTGATTAATTCGGATTTCTCCACTAGGTCTTGGAAATAGGACAGCAGTATTTCTAACCCATTATGGACATTTGAATGTATCCGGGACAGTACCTCCACTACTTCCCTCATGGCCATAGTGCCGAGTTCATCTCTAGTGTACATCCCGGCTTTCCCTGGGAGCTGGAATCTGGTGGAGTTCAGGAAAGTAATGAATGAGTCAATCAGATGTTGGACTGTCGTACGGTATTCTTGAGTAATTCGTAATAAACTGTCAAAAACGTTAGCCTTGAGGTACAAAGTCTGGACCTTATCCTTCCACTCCTGGTAGGTTTCAGTGGTGTCATTGGCTACTTTCCAGAGCTGTGTGTCCATCTTATCAATTTGTCTCATAGCCCCTTGATAGGCCCACTCAGCTTTGTTCTGCAGACTTCTTCTTGCCTTGGAAGAAGCATCTTTCAGAGTGAGTCCCGTGTGCTCCTGGTGGTACTTGTTGACGTAGTTATAAAGGGCCCCTGTGGCCTTGGGCACTTTGTCTTTCAGGGAGGTTAGCAATCTAGAAGGTGCCCCTTCTTCCCAATTAACTTTGATCTGAATTTCCTCATTGGATTCCTGGTACCTCAACTCGGTTTTGAATATGGTGAATTTTTTATCTGGAGGGGACTGAATCCAGTTAAAAAAAAAAGATGAAAAGAACATGATGTTTTCAATTACCCTGATTACATAATATACTACACTAAAACTTCATTACCAGTTAAAAGTAAAGATCAGAGGATCTTTCATATTCTGAAGGGAATTTATCTTTCATATGTCAGTTCATGTGTTTGTTTTATGGTTAAACAAGTCTACTGTTGTTAATTCCTCTTTATAACATGCCCCAGAAAGGATAAAAAAATATGCTTGGCATTTGGCAGTTACACAGTGATACTTAACATTAAGGCTTTCCTGGGACTAAAAATTGGAAGAGGAGGAGGAGGAAAAGGAACCAGAGGAGAAAGGGGAAGAAGAGACAGGAAAAGACAGATTCAGGGAAAGAAGTAGTAGCAAAAAGGAAAAAGTTTGGAACCCACACAGCAGAGACCCAGAATCCCAGTATTAGTATTGATTCTCCATGCCCATGACTAATTTTAGTAATAGTAATAGAATGAGGTTAGGTCTTCTCCTCTGGTAATGGCCTCTTTGATTTGGCCCTGGCAGAGCTTGTGAGAACCATGAGAGGAATTTGATACATCTCATCCAGAAATGCTACTATGGGGAAGAATTTGGAAGCCTCAAATATTCCAGAAACCACTCTCTGAAAAATGTCCTCTGCCTAGTGTAGAGTTTGCCTATGGTTTGGATGATGAGGCATAACTCTCATCTTTCTGGATTTGTCCAGAATTAATAAAATAATAGTGTTAATATGATGTCTCAGGTGCATCTAATAATTAAAATCAATGAAGTACTCATCATAATGCTTACTAGAGAATAGTTTCTGAGAGAAGTTCAATGTGCTCACTGCCTGTCTTTTACCTAGTTTGGGAAATCTCTAAGAGAATACTTTGTCTAGAATTAAATGTGTCTACCCAGACTCTCTACTTGCTTCTCAGGGTGTGTAATCCATTAGATGGGACTCACCTGAGGGCTACGGTAGTACAAGTTCCATTTTAAAAACTCATCATCTTTTTCTAAGTCTATGCCCACAGTGCCTATGGCTGGGGAGGCTGCGGAGGCAGCAGCTTTCTCGTGGAAATGGAGATCCGTGAAGGCTGGGTTGGTGATGTCAAGATGAATTTCTCTTTTCCATTCCCTGGAAGCAGAAAAGCAGATAAGCCGTCACGAAAGGAGTATGGAGGTGGCAAAAGTCACAAGCGGTTTTGAAAAGGGCTAAGTTTCAATAAAGTTCCATACTGAAGTCCTTTATATTTGCTGTTTTCTTCATACTCTGCACTGAAGTCACGGTGCGCAAACGCTCCTTTGGTCTTACAGACTAACGTACCATTTTCAATTTTGTGTGTTCCCACAACTGTAGAGGAGAGATTTTACATTTTCATTAGATTCATAACTATAGGAGACAGACATTTTCATTGAGAAACCTGAGAGAATTCTGTCTTAACCAAATAACTTACTTATCTGTTTAAAACATGCAATGTACCAAATTTTGGTAATCCACTCATGGATTGACGGGCACCTGGGTTGTTTCCACACTCTTGCAATAGTGAATTGTTACAGCCCACACTTTTAAACTCAATGCTCTACTCCCTAATAAGCAATAATTCTACCTGATTTCAGGATTCTCTTGCCATTTTCTTTTGAAGAGTTCCAGGCCCACAGCATTCCTGAGAGCAAGGAAGCAGAGATGCTGGACTTATTTTCTTTCAAGGTGGGGAGATGGTGCGACAAAGAAATCAATTGGCATTCCTGTGGTTTTACAGCAAGTGAATAACAGAACAAGGCTGTTGATGGAGAGACCTTAAGCTATTGCTTATGAATTTGACTTTGATTTAAGAGGCAGCTGAGAGCCACTGTGATTTCTGACTGGTGCTTGCTGAATCCAGAGTGGGTTCGGGTTGGATTAATATCACTGTCCTCTGTGTGGGGAAATGCTGCTGCTTGATAATAAACAGGTTTACAGATTTTGGTGGAAAAGACCAATGTTGCCTAACAGCCCCTTCTGTGCTTGGCACACTCGACTGACTATCCTTAGGTTTACAGCTCTCTGTTCAGCCTCGCACAGGGAAAAACTTTTGCTCTTAGAATCTGGTTAGTTCAAGAAGACCTCTCACCCCCTCCCTATGCCCTCCAATCCCACTAAAGAGAAAAGCCTTGTAAATGTGCTCCAAATTTGTGCAGCCCACAGTTTTCTCTGTAATCCACCAATTCTCCCATGAGAGTGCCCAGTGAAATGCTGCAAATGCTGCAGTGAACTGACAAAAACAAAAGAAACAAACCACAAAAACCAACAACCCCAAGAATCCCTCCTGCTTGTAAGAGTCATTTGTAATTTGGGGATTTATTGCACAATTTATCTTCAGTTTCAGCTCGTCCATTTCTTAGCGACAGAAATGTCAGGAAAACATCTCTGCACCTGTTGCAAAGTTTCATTTATGGCTGGAGACAGACACAGACACACACGTATAGAGTATCACCCCAATTTTAGCATATGTGCTGTTGAATCAAGCACATGTACATATAAAGCGTTATCCAAGTTTAGCATATGTCCTGATAAATTAAACAGCATCATATATAGACACACAAGATTGCAAGGTTGGAAGAGTCCTGAGTCCTAAGAGGTCATGTAGCAAGGCCCTCCATCCTACTCCTCACTCCCTGGCCGTGAATGTTTAGAGCATCTCTTTACTGAGATACCAGTCTGGCAGCTCCAGTGATAAGTTGCTTCTCAACTTTCCATCTCTGAGCTTACCAGCTTTTGCAACAAAAGTCTTATAAAATCCATCCCCCCTGTACCTTCTAGGCTTTGGGGGCTACTGCCTTCATCTGGAGTCACTCAGAACAAGGGATGTCCTTTTCCACACAGGCCCAACCCCCTCATCCTAAAGGGAGTAAACCTTCTAGCCCCACAGTTCTCAGCCAGGACCCTTTTTACAGTGACTCTTCTCCCCCTCCTCTGACTGCTCCATTTTGATGGCATATGTTTCCAAGTGTCATTCTCCCTGTCAGTGTGGCCCTACCTATACTGTGCTGCTCCTCCTTGCCCACCAGTCAAGCAAAGGTTTCTGGGAGGCTGGGCCTCTGCGGGCCCACTGCAGTGCCACCACTCTGCTTGCCAAAAGCCATTTGAGGCAGCAGGTAAGTAAGTGGTTGGAGAGGTGCACTGGGTTTCTGAGAGGCACCAGTCTAGCTAAGGCAGAAATAGGCTCTAACTTAATAATCTGCTCATCGCACACAGTAAGAGACACCCTGACTTATTCAAAGACACTGTGGGCGGTGCAGAGGATGAATAAGCATGATTCACTGCCACTCTGGCACCCAGGGCACGAAGAATAATAAAACCCAAAGAATTGTAGCCGCCTGAGTAGTAAATTAAGAGATCCAGGGCTCAGCTAGACTATAGACATCAATGTTACCATGGCAATAAAGGGCCCCAGCGTTCAGCAGCTATTACAGAGCAGGCATCTAATAGGCTAGTCTATGTCACAGCCAAAGCCCAAGGGGCTAGCAAAGAAGACCAATTAGCATATCCATTCATTAGGGGCCTCTGCACACTTCTTCTCTTAATTCCAATTAGTTGTTTGTTTGAACCAACGTCTCTTGCCTGCATTATACTCATTAGTGCCTTTTAGCCACTGGAAATAGGCTTGAATCTCCACAAGGACCTCACAATTTCACAAGCCTTCATTTTTTCCCCAGGGGTAGGCTTATACAGTTACAAACCCACAGCCTTCAGTCCTTTGAAATGAAAGCATCTCTCACTGTACAACTGTACTCGACAGATGGAAACTCTGCTCAGGAATGTGATGCGCTAAGGGTTCTTCCTGGAACCCAGTGAAGTAGGGATATGGGGCCATTATCTGGACCATTCAGGTCAAGGAAACCCTCTGGCCTTAGCCAGTGATCCTGCTGGCTACGCCTGCTGGCCACTACTCAGAGGCTAGCTGTTCGGGAGGGGGAATTTTGGGCACTGGGGACCAGATTGGCATCATCAAAGTCGGACAATAACTGTTCCAGCTTGAAGGCCTGCCCTTCAAGGTCCAGCCCAAACCCCGCCTATTCCGGGAAGCCTTCCCTGATCATTGTAGCCCTGAGTAAGTTCTTCCTCCTCTATGCACTTCGAAAAGGACACCTTATTCTGGGCACACTCATAGGCAGCCTCAGGCCCTTGCTTGTCCTGGTGCTTCCTTACCCAAAGCCTTCAGATTCCACAGGTCACTAATTCTGGAAGGGACCAGGGTTCTAGAAAGTATTTGACAATGCCTGCGTGACTCCAATGGCAAACAACTCTTAAGCTCCACTGCACTTGATGTCCCAGAGTCTCCCTGAAGATCTAGTTCAATCCCTGAGTAGGGAAAGTACACGATTGCTCTTTGATGGCTCTGAGACACATTGTGCCCCGCAACACATACACAATTGTGGAAATGGCCCACAAGAACAGATACCATATACTAGCACATCTTGTGGTAAAGTCAAAAATTCTCTGAAGGGTGCTACCATTTCTTCCTTCCTTTGGGAACAGGAGGACTCAGTCCATAAGATTGTTTCTGTTCCCAGTTGCCACTGTCACCAATCACGTGGTTTTACTGGAGCAGGCACCCAGGACAAAGAGCTTATAGAAGCAGCTTCTAACACGTTTGTCCAAGAAATGAGCATGTAGTTTTCAAGACTTGAATAATTTTGCCTTTGAACCTGCTGTTCTATTTCAAACTTCTCCTTTCTTCTCCTCACTTGCTTCTGTAGCTGCTGCTTCATTAGCTGTCCCATTGGCCACTTCTGGCTCCATTCTGCTGCACTGTTAAGCATATTGCTTGTTTTCAAAATTGGCAGGAATGATTTTTCCTTTAACTAGAGTTGAGTGTGAACTCATACAGATTTCTGTCTTTGACATCCTATGGGATTTGGCTATTTTACCCCACCCAACAGCTGGCATTCCAGAAGGCAGCCTGGGCTATAGTTGAAATACATCACAAATGTGTTAAGTATATATCAAACCACCAATTACCCAGAATGCTAAGGAATGAGAGATTCTGTAGCATGGGCTGTTTTGTTACCTGAGGTCATGTCGCTCCAAACCCTATTTTGCCTCCCCACCCGTAGTTTTTGAAATGTTGCTAAAATGACTGTACTCTCTTTTTTTGCCTTACTAACACAAGACCAGTTAACCTATTCTTTGTTTAGTTTTTGAAGGTTCCAAAGGCCTTAGGAATCACATGAAAGACTAATATGAGGCTGGACATGGTGGCTCACGCCTATAATCTGAGCACTTTGGGAGGCTGAGGCAGGAAGATCACTTGAAGCTAGAAGTTCGAGACCAGCCTGGGCAACATAGCGAGACCCCATCTCTACAAAAAAATAAGAAAAATTAGCCAGGTGTGGTGGTTCGTGCCTAAAGTCCCAGCTACTCGGAAGACTGAGGCAGGATAATAGCTTGAGCCTAGGAGTTTGAGGTTGTTGTGACCTGTGATTGTGTCACTCACTGCACTCCAGCCTGGGTGACAGAGTGAGATTCTGTCTCAAAAATAAAATAAAATAAAAATAAAAATTAACTACAATTGAAGCCATTTTCATCAGAATAAGCCTAGACTTGGACTTGTGACTAAATCCCTCTATCTAAGCTATTGTGCTATTTTCCTTCGTTATGAATATGCCCAGAATCTCAGTATCTGCAACATTCTCAGCCACCTGGGTGTAATAGGGGATGATTTGTGAAGGAAGGATCACAAACTCCATCCTGGCCTTTTAGCCACCCAGGCTCCAGTGAGGTGAACCAAACAGACCAAAAATGCTATACAGTGTTCTTGGCTGTTTCTACTAATTTTTCTTTTGTTGGATCCCACATTGGCTTGAGGAGTTACATATGTCTGGGAAACTGACACTGCAAAGTTCTGGCTTACTCCCTGCCCTGATGCTAAGGGATAAATATAGATCTCAACCACTACAGAAATTTGGCCAGGATTCCAAGGGGTGTGTGTATGCGAGGCAGTGACTGATGCGGCCACTGTGACATGTGGGCTAGAAAAGGCTTCTTTAATGCCCAAGACTCTCTTTAGTGCAGGGAGGGGTAAAGCAGGAGCCTGGCCTCTAAAATCAGAAAGCATACTCCACATTTTAAGAAGTTCGTGGATTGACACAAATAAGGAATATTGTAGGTGGCTTGGAGTGTGTGTGGGGGTGGGAGGAAAAGCAAAGGGAATCTTTCCTGACACCCTAGATCCTTTTGCATGAGATCAGCCTCATGAAAAAAGCAAGTTATTCTTGGCCATCTCCCCTCACCCCCAACTCCCACCCGGGCCCCACCCCCTGCACACACTGATATCCAACTCTCAATTGAGAAGAACATGACTTAAGATTTCCATTGGGCCCATCATATCTCAAGTGCTGGAGAAGGACAAGGGGTGGAAAGACACATGAAGGAGGGGGCGGTGAGCCACTCATCCTCGTGACCCAGAATATCTCCCCCTCCCTGTAATGATGAGCTTGCTTTTCCATAAGGGCTTTCCCTTCATTCGGGGAAGGGGCCAACCAATGAGAGAGGGGCATGTTAGATTATTTTGGGGAAGGGCTCATGCCAGGAGGGTTCACTTTTGCCAGGCGCCAAGTGTCCCCAGCAACCAGTGTCTCCTGTACCAGCAGAAGCTCCAGCACTCTCGCCCACTTGCCTGCCTCTGCTGTGTCTTTGCCCACTGAATAGCCATGAGAAGGCAACTCCGATCCAGAAGGGCTCCAGCCTTTCCTTACGGCTATCGCTACCGACTTGTGAGTCCCAGGGGGCAGAATATTTTGCTTCCTCCTTTCGTAATGGGGTAGGGGTTGGGGGCTGTGTAGTCCTTGGTTCACGGCTGCCTCTCCTTGGGATGGGCAGAAACAGCGAAGTTTAGGAAAGTCCAGGGTTTCAAAGAGGAGCAGTGACTCCTAGAATCCCAGGGCACCCTAAATTACTGACTGGAAGGAGGAAGCCCCTCTTACTGTGGAACAAAGATTAAGGAAGGGGAAGATACCAGAGAATAGAGGGACTTCTAAGGTTTTTTCTTGGGAATCTAGAATTTGAACAGACCTTTTGAAGTCTGGGAGTAGAGGTTTCATTTTGACAGCAAGAAATTTAGCCAAGAGAGAAGGGAAGAGGAAGAGGAAATGAAAGGCACTGCCTACCCAGCTGTCTCAGTCCCTTTGGGTAATAGTTTCTTAGAATCCAGCTGCTCTTTTTCTAAAACAGAACTTTCAAACTTGAGCTGAAATCATAGGATTGTCAATCGGAGCTGGGAGGAATCCTAGACATCATCTCTCCAGAACCCCTCGTTAGATAAAGGAGGCTGCTGGGGCTCAAGAGCTCGGGAGGTACTTGCAAGTCAGTGAGGGAGCCAAAGTGAGAATGCAAATCTCCTGGCTTCTCATCTTGTGTGCTCTTTCCATTTTATGTGCAGTATGCAGCTCCCTAACCCCTGATCTGCCACCCCACGCTGCCTAACAAACATGCACACACACACACACACACACACACACACACACACACACACACACACACACACGTTCCTTTGGTGTAACCATTTATCTCCAGGGTGCATTACAAATTATTTGATCTAAAAGTTTCTTTGCATTTACTTTGATATAAATTATTAATATGCATGACACACAGTACTTTTTGGTGAGGATTCTGAAGTCTTTCCCAGAGAGAATTGTGATCTGAGCCCAGGAGGAAACAAAGCCTAATTCATTTTTCTTTGAGTATAGCCACTTATATAACCAGGGAGTTAAGCGAAGACTGTCAACAGCCAGCAGAAGAAAACACAAATTCTTCTAACCCCATATCAACCTACAGAGGGCTTCCCTTAGCTTTCTAGCCACAATTTGTAAAATCTTTCTTTTGAATTCCGCAAGGTTCCTTCCAGCTCTCAGAGCAGTTGTGAGCTGTGGGGCATATATAACTATTCGTTACTTGCCTTCTTTTCTATGTAATGTTGTTAAATTGTTGTGCCTAACTTCAGTTATTTGTTAAGTGGCTTGGATTTTAAATACATCAGGGGATCTTGCTCTTTATAATACTTGATAAAAATTTAAAAAGAAATTATTTGATGCAATCATGCACTAATTTCTCTTTTAAAATTAACCAACCATTCAAATGTTTATGGGGTATTACTCAATGCAGGGCACAAATTTATCCTTTGGGTCATACTGTTTGTTTATATATTTGTTTATATGTTTATATATTTAGATTGCTCAAAATGGAGCCACCCTCTGTCCTTCAGACTCTTCCCTTTTAGGGAAACATGATGGGCCCAGCGCACGCCCACTACCATATTCCAGTGCACACACACACACAATATCACCCGAGGTTAGTGCCACTTTAGGAAACGACAAAAACAGAACCTTGGGGATAAGCATTCTCATCGCCAAAGGATTCCTTACTGTATTTTGTTAAATAGTTACACAAAAGTGCATTTTACACAGGATTTAATTAACGAGGAACCTTTTGGGAAAGCCTCCCTTGCACAATGTGATGTTCCTCTATACCTGGAAATGGGAGAGGAGAAAAGATTTGAGGTTCCTGAAGTAAGTCTCAGGTGGCATGAGAGCTGCGGGGGGAAATTAGCTCCGAGAAGATCAATTCTTCCCGGGAGGGTAAAGCTTTAATGACAAGCCATCTTTAATGGGATTACCACAAAAGTTCATATCTACAAATGAGATCAGGCTGAGGCCGAGGCCAACTGCCTCCTCTGTGGAGCAGAGGAGAAAGGCAGGCATAGGCAACAAGGGGAGAAAAGAAATTTATTCATAAAATATAAAAGGAATATAAATTCCACCTTGATAAAATGTTATGCTTCAAATTCTCTGAGATTCTCAGGTACAGTAGATTTTCTGGGGGCCATGATGACTTCCCACTCCAGCACACATGACTGCCAGGTTAGGGGCACCAGCTCTGTGAGAGCATTCCTCCGGAGTCCTGCTTCAGGAATTTTAAGTCAGGCAGGTATCACTGTTACTCGGTCAGGACCCACTGGGTCCTGTGAAGCTGTGGGCTTCACACTGTGGAGGCCATTGAGAGGTTAGGAAACACTGACCCTCCTCCTGGGTGCTCAAAATGTATTTTGGGAGGTCAAATATGTACATAGGTTCACACATAAGTGAAAGAGATTTAAGAATAAATATTAATCCATTCAATATTGAGTGATGGATGAGGTTATTTTCCTGAGCCTTACATTATGAGTCCATGTCAATCACAAATCCTTGCTACTAAGTGCCTACAATCTTTTGGGAACACAGAACCTAAGACATTGTTGTGCTTCATAAATCTGCTAAGCTACCTCTAGGCACCTGTGCTCAATGTGATAGAAGAGAAACATCATTATTCAGGGTATCAAGAGACGTAGGTTCGGAGACTGTCAACTCTGTCATGAACTTGCTGTGTGGGTTTGCCTAGATCCTGTCCCCTCTCTGGGCCTCAGATGGACAAGCAAATCTTGAAGGTCCCTGTCAGTTCTGATATAGTGTGTGATATAGAGCTGTACATTGGAACAAATTGGAGAGCAATTTAAGAGTGCTTATAATCAAGAGCTAGATAGTTCTGGGCAGGCTGAATGCTGAGAGATGAGCCTCGTCATTCTGTATCACTTCTACTGATTCCGAACAAGCAAATTTGCTAAACCCCTCACCAAAGGCAGCATTTTAGCTGAGTGCCCTCTAAGTGGCCTTTGAGGAATCAGGCAGGGAGGGAGCAGCACAGAGCCCCTGGCCTCTAGTGTTTGACATATCCAACCCCAACAGGTGCACAGGCCCCGCCGCTCTTCAGACTTGGACAGCAGAGGCAAGGGAGGGTGGCCTCATTTTCTGCTGCTGCAGTGAGCCTTGGCAAACTCCCAAAGAGCAAAGATACAGCGCTCCAGCCTGTGGCTGGGAGGCATTTGAAACACCGCTTGGTGAAGTCTGGGTTTTTCTATTTTTTTTTTTTTGGTTTAATTTTCTCAGAACCACTCAGAGAAGATTACAGTTTCAAATCTCAAGTAATGCCTGCAATCAGTCAATCAACAAATATGTGCTGAGTATTTACTATGTGCCCAGCTTTTTGCCTAGGTTACAGGGGGAGACTAAGGAAGCCTGGGGTCCCAGCTCTCAGGTGGTCTCTCCCACCAGCTTAAGGCAGGAAGAGGTTCCAGCTAAGGCAATAGTCAGAGAAGCAACAAATAACTGCCCATCTCTTGTTGCTGCTGGGAAGCCAGGCTAAGTTTTGAGGAGGGGTACAGCAGTTGGCCTCTCCTGATGTCTGTCCCAGACTATTTTTAGACACTACTTGGGATGGTGAAGTTGAGCAGCTGAAAGTGTACAGGCTGTTAGGACGAAGCTGGCTTAGACTGGGAATTTGCCATCATGGACACAAATGTCTAAGACTTCTCCATCCTCCCGTGTGAGCTCAGTTCTGTACTTATAGGCCAAAATTAAATGGGTGGCTAAAGCCCCAGGACAGAGTAGTGACATGAACAGTGCTAGGGGAAGAGCCCAAATGCCTGAAGCTGAGAATAAAATTTGCACCTCCAGGGAAAGAATACTGAGTCAAAATGGGTCATAGAAAGGATATTTCCTTCAAAACAACAGAGAGAAAGAGAATCCTCCTCTTGTAACAATTGGTATGTTTATGGGGAAGTGAAAATTTGAAGCATCTTCAAATATTGAGTTGTTTCCATTTATTTTTGGCTGGTGGAATGCACCATTGGAAATTTTTTTCATAAAGGGGATTGTGTTCTGTAACTATTTCAGGATGATCAGGATGAAGTGAACCAGAACTATTTGGCAGATGAAGAGGAGGAAGCAGAAGAAGAGGCTCGGGTGATGGTGGTGCCTGAATTGGAGGAGGAGGAAGAGGAGGAGAAAGAAGAAGAAGAGGAAGAGGAAAAGGAGGAGGAAGAGGGTCAGGGGCAGCCAACAGGCAATGCCTGGTGGCGGAAATTGCAGATCCTGAACGAATACCTGTGGGATCCGGAGAGAAGGATGTCTCTGGCCCGAACAGGTCAGAGTTGGAGTAAGTCCCAGTCATCCAATGCCCCAGTCTGGTGTCCTTTGCTTTTGGTGTGGTGTCCTTTACCATACGCTGGAATGGGCTTGTCTGCAAACTTCTCTTAGCATTTCATGTAAAGGCACCAGTGCCTAGGGAAATGCCTGCACTGTGGACAGATTCCATCAGAACAAACTCCAAATGGATGAACAAACTTGATTATGTAACTGAAATACACTGGGCTCAATATCCGTTGCAATGCAGAGAGACAGCGAGAATGAGTTGAAAAAACACAGGATATTTTCTTAAAGTCCCAGTCCTGTCACTTTCTATCCATGTGACCTTGGACCCATCATTTACCCTCTCTGAGCCTCAGTTTACCTTTCCTGGGGGAAATGATCCCTGCCCTGCCTCTCTCACAGGATCAGAGTGAGGCTCCAATAAGATGTTAAAATTGTAAAATTGAAAGAACTATGCTGAAGACTATTTCTAGGATATGAGACCCAAGTCCCTGTCAACCTGACCAAGGGTTTTTATAAAGCCTCATCACTTTATCTTAGAATGTCAGAGAAGGACAGCCAGGAGGCCTGCTCTTGGCCCTGGCTTGTGGGTGCTTTCCTCTCCTGTGGTAGACACAGAGGAATTAGGTTTAAAAGGATCGTTACTGGAGATTAAGGTTGAGCCTCCATGTTGCTTGATCAATGGCAGAATTGTATTCCTTAGCATTTCCTCTTTGTACCACATGCTGCCACCATTTTCACTTCATAACTTCCCCAGCACCTCCCTCCCAGGGTCCTATTCACCTCTTAAACTATTAATGCTGAGCCTTCCCCACCGGGAGATTTAGCCCATGGTAAAATTCACACTTACCACACTTTCTGTACAGCCCAGAAAAAGAGCAGCTGCTGGTTTGGAACTCAGTCAATTTGCAGAAGAAAAATAGCAGAGGACGTTATGGATGAAATAGGAGTCCCCTAGTGCCAAGGGTCTAGGTTGCTGAAGTTGATGGCTGTGCCTTCTAAAGACCCTTTGGCTGAGAATTTTCTCCCTCGTAGTTAACGTTTCACCCTGACTAGTTAATTCAGTTCACTCAGGGTGAAGCAGCCAGTCCTGCTTCCTGGAATTAGGAATAGCAGGTGTGGGACTCTGAACAATACCCGTCTCCCTTCACCCCTCCTCAGTTCCCAGCCCCACCCCTGCCCATCCCTCGAACTCTCAACTGGAACAAATGTACCATTTAAGGGACATTCCGACATTCTGGAAGCTACGGACAAGTGTTGGACACTCACTGGGGCTCCAAAGGGAGCACAGCTGTTTCTCTCTTGCCTAAAGAGGCCTGGAAAAACAGTCTTTGTAGAATGCAAGTGTGATTCTGGAAGTGGGAGCCATACATTAACCCTTAAGCAGCCAGCCACTGGAACTTCACCAGATGAGTTGATCCAAATTGCTCCTGTGGAGGACAATCCATAGGCTAGTAAGTGGGGACGAGGGTGGAAGGTTCAAGTGCCCAGGGAAGAGATGGCAGTGGGAACACTGCATGGTAGGCCATAGCCAGACTTCTGGGTAGTAGGTCTAAGGATAGCCCAGGAATTCTTCAGTTGGGCTACCCTGGGCAAAAGGCAAATTGTAACGTTAATGCCTTGGCCATAAAGCACATGTCTTGCTGTTTTCTTTCCTAAGAACTAGGTTCCCACTGGAGCATTTACTAACCCTGTTCCAATCTGGACATCAACCTGCCCAACATATATATTCAGCCTGTTAATACAATCTGGGCTTTTCCTTTGGTAGCTGGGCAACCCCTATTCTTAGGAACTATATGTTATTTTATTGGATACTGACAAGAACCATATGAGGTAGTAATATTATTATCCCCATTTTACAGATGCAGAAACTGAGGCTTAGAAAGGGTAAGTAACTTATCTAAAGTCACACAGTTACTAAGTGGCAGTGCTGGGATTCAAACCCAGGTTGGATGAACACCAGAGTTCATTCTCTTGCCAGAACACCACACCATCTTCATGAACTGTAATAATGAACAAGGCCCTAATGGATAGGGCCTCAGGACCTGATGAGGTGTTTTAGTGGGAGGAATGAAGAGTTGATAACATGGGTACTTACTGGTCTATCCAAGCCTGGGTGGGGCATTCAAGAGAGAACCCTAGATTACCTAGAGGAGGGGCCCAAGTAATACCTGAACATCCGTGGCAGAAAGGGCTGGAGGGATCAATGGGTTCAGATGGGGACCCTGCTTGGTTTCGCCTGGGGGTAGCTGAGATATTTAGTCTATCACAGACTCCAAGCACCCACTCCTGGGTGAGGCTGAGGGAATTCATTGCTAGTGCCACTTGCCCATCTACAGCTTCCTGGCCACACATGCTGGGAAAGAAGGAAGATAACTCCAAGGGAATGCACCTGTATTTCATTGTCTTCCCTTCATCCACAAAACTGAGTCTTTTGGTCCCCTAGGATGGCTCCAGGTGTTGATCCATTCCCAGGATGGGGATAAGGGTATTGGAATGGAGGAGGAAGCACAGAGGAAAATCCCATTAGAATAGCCACTGGGCAACAGCCAAGTATCACAGGCACACAGGCACTGTTGTTTCTTCCCCAGAGGCTCCGGCTGAATCAATGTGTTCAGGTTACAGTTCTGCTTTAGTTCATCTAATAAAACATAAAAGGCCAGTTCTACTTCTAGTTGAATTGCTACAGTTTTTTCCCCCTTCCCCCACTCCTTTTTTGGTTAATTTTATTTGGTTCATGGTTCAATTTAAAAATTAATATATGGATTCAGTTTTGGGTACAGCAAAGTTTTGTGGTTTGTTCCAGTTTCTGGTTCATGATTCAATTCAAACCTGTAGTTCTGACATCATGTCACTGCTGCTAGCGGAGCCAAATATTGTTGCCTGAGAGAACCCCAAGGAGGACTTGAAAAGAGTTTCTCAGCAATCTCGTGCTCGTTCACCTCACTCTGTGGTGCCTAATCTGGGGCAAACCTAGTCTTAATACAGCCCACAGAGGGAAAATTCACACAACTATGCTTCTGGTTCTATAGCAATAATAATATCAATAGTAACAATGACAATGACTGCCATTTATAGAGCACTTAGTATCTACCAGGCTCTGTGCTATGCTGTTTATATGCATCATTCAATGCTAAGAAGTGAGTACTATTATTTTATAGTCCTTATTTTATAGATGAGAAAATCGAGGCAAAAAGAGAGGCGAACAGTATGTCCAAGTGTAAACAGTTAGGAAGTAGTATAGTCAGGATAGAAGGTAAGGAAAGGCTGAATTTCAGATATTGTTAGGGATATAGATTATAATATGAAGTAAGTGCTAAATTTATCCCTGCTTTCCTGTGAGGAATCAGGGGTACAGAGAAGTTCTATTACTTACCCAAGTTCACGGGCAGTGTCAGTGATTAAGTACCATTTCCTCCTTTTCCCTTCCCCGCCCTGTGTTAGTGTTCTTTTTGAAAAGCTGAGCCACTTAAACTTTTGCTAAAGATGAATAAGATTTGAAATAAGTAGGGAAAAATCTCACTTTGCCTTGATTAGAGGCAAGTCCAGTGGAAATTAATCAAAAGTTTGAATTATAGACTATGTGAAAAGAAACGCCGTTTTCATCACTTGCAAATACATATAATCACTGGAACCAAGGTGCTAGGACTCTTCAGGGCACCTGCTTTAATGAATAGAGAAGAATGATTTGCACTTAGGACATCAACGTTGCCCAGAAGACTCTCAAGCAATTTGCCCTCTGCAGTGCTTTAAACTCTACTCCCCTATAATCTTGTTCATGATCATCATTTGCTCAGCAAGCCCTTCCATCGGAGATGCTGTAAAGGTAAACTGCAATCGGACCCCTGACACAATCCTCACCAATTCCAAATCGGTGAAGTCTGAATAAGCAAGGACATACTGAATCTGGGGGATTTATTAAAAAGCCATTTCTCTTTTGGGTTGGTTCTGGTTCATGAGTTCGAGTGGGGAGGCAGGGCTTGTTGGCAAGCACTGACCACTCTCATGTTTGATTACTCTGCAGGCCTGATCTTAGTCATTTACTTCTTCTTCTATGCCTCCCTGGCTGCTGTGATCACTCTCTGCATGTACACACTATTTCTGACCATCAGTCCTTACATGCCGACCTTCACTGAGCGGGTGAAGCCTCCCGGTGAGTGTGCCCAAATGCCCTGTGTTGTCAGAACTTGCTGGACAGAAATCTGCTTACAGCATGTTCAGCCTCAATTAACTTTGGCTCTTCCCGGTAATGACTTAGAGATTCAATTATTAAGAGTAAAAGTAAAATGGTACTTGGCAAATTATGGTCCTTTTCATTTTGATTGCCTGGGGGGAAATGGTTTCATGGGAATCAATACCAAAAAATTATCCCAAGAATGGGTTAATATATCCAAGACCTGTTTTCATTGCCAGGAGTTATGATCAGACCCTTCGCCCATAGCCTTAACTTCAACTTCAACGTTTCTGAACCTGACACTTGGCAGCATTATGTGATTAGCCTAAATGGCTTTCTCCAGGGTAAGTAAGTTCCTCTGAATAGTGGAAAGTTCTTTTAAAAGGTGATGGGTGGGAATTCAAAATTCAAAATTCACCTGGCCCAGAAATCCCAGTCTTACTAACTGCAACCCATCATGGTCTTTCCTTACTTTTCATCCGCCTCTGCACCTGTAGATACAATCAGAACTGCTCTAGTGTATGTTGTCTTGAAAGCATACAAACCAACTCTCCAGCAAGATCATATGCTCTTTGAGGCAAAGAGCCTGTTTTCTCTTCTTGAACACCCTACAGCACTTAGTTAAGTCCCGAGCACATCCAGGTAGCTCAATAATGATCATTTATAAAAGATAATTCTGGGGGGAGATAGTGGTGAGAAAAGGAGAATGTTCTCCAGAGATGGAAGATTCCTGGCTTCTATACTTTTTCAAGGTAAGAGAAATTGTTTATAGGAGATGGGCCTTATCTTGAAGGGAGAGAACAAGTGTCTTTATTTAACAGCATTCCAGGAAGGAGTTAGAGGAAGAATCCCTGGGTGGCAATCAACTCCAACATTTTGATCCCAAATATTTTCAAGATGTCTACCTCTACAGCATCATCAGATAAATTTTCAGGGACAAATGAATGGGTTTGTGGGAGGCCCTTCCACATAGTAAAAGCTGAGGTAGCAGCTTGGTTAAAGGTTAAACACAGAGCACACAGGTTCTGTTTTTATCCAGCTATCAAAGAGGAGCTCCAGTGGGGTTTGCATTGCTACATCTAATCTTTGTGGGGGAAAAAACTCAATTAGTCTGGTTTGGTTGTCCTGGCCTGGCTGAGGTGGGGGGATGGAGGGTAGCTGGTAGAATGTGCACTGAATTAGGAGGAGAACAATCCATTATCATGTGCCAGGAAATGTTATTTAAATACATAAATTTTGTCATTTAACTTTAACCCTATATAATA
Organism: Avahi laniger; assembly: GCA_963575035.1. Lineage (NCBI taxonomy): Eukaryota > Metazoa > Chordata > Mammalia > Primates > Indriidae > Avahi > Avahi laniger. The sequence goes on along the minus strand of CAUYSK010077060.1, from coordinate 12,210 downwards.
GAGTTAGTTGATCGTCCCAATTTTACAGATGAGGGAACTGAGGTTCAAAAAGGGGAAGTAACTTGATCAAAGTCTCCCAGCAGCAGAACCAGTGTTTGAACCCACATTCATGTTCTTGATGCCCTCGCTACTTAAGGTGTCGTCCAGGGATCAGCATCATGGACATCACCTGGGAGTTTGTTAGAAAGAGAAAGGCAGAATCTCAGGCCCCAACCCAGACTTGTTGAGTCGGAATCGGTATTTTCACCAAATCCTCAGGTGATTTATATGAACTTTAAAGTTTGAGAGGTGCTGCTTTTCATAATTCTGTGTTTTTGCCATATGACCGGGAGTTAGAAACTTTATATCAGTAATTCTTGGTGTTATTAATATTTTGGTTAAGTCTGAGCTTCAGATTCCTCACCTGTAAAATGAAGGAGGCTGGGTTCTTTCTGAGTCTATGTAGTTCCATTCTGGGCCAAAAAATGTTTTGGACATCATAGCCATCATGAAATCTTCTTTTCTTTCAAAGTGTTTGCAAGATATTGCAAATGTATTGCCAGAATCTCTACTGAGGAAATCCCTCTGAGAAGCTAGTAAACGGAGAAATACCAATTCTGACCTGATGATGAAGGCAGGGAATGTTAGGAAAAGCTGAGAGTTTTTAGTTCCTAAGAGCAGATAATATGTCCTGCTAAAACAGAAACACATCTCTGAAACAGACATCCAAGAGTATCAGTTTCATTCCCATGGGGACTGGGATTTTGCAATAAGGGTCATGCTCATGTCACATTATTTTTAACGGAACTACCTCAAGAGAAACAATGAGCACGTGATTGCAGCTTCTATTTAGAAAGGTATTATTTGACTATAGTTCTTGTTCTAAAAAAAAAAAAAAGCCTTGAATTAAATGTAGCTTTGTCAAAGGAAAAATAAAGGCATAGCCGTAATTGAAATAGATTTAAAATTTCCAGTTGCCACTTAATAATATCAAACCCAAGTCACAACCTATGTAGATGAAGATCCAGCAGTATATTCTGACTTTTACTTTTGGTGAATCACAGGTGCACAGTCGCCTCTGAAATAGCGAGCTACTTCGAACATGAATACACGAGGACTAGGTCTAACAGGACTAACCGGGCTTCCTCATTTAGAACCAAATTGGAAATAATGCAGCTATTTTCAAAGCCAGTTTTATGTATGGTATCTGGTAACCCAAAGAATCACCTCACAGCCCCTTTCAGCTCTCTCCCTGATATGTGTACCCTGGACACATGTTACATTCCATCCAATGTAAAAGGACACTAACCCTGAATGCCTCAGGCCTCAGCATCTCACCCCCTCGCCCTCTCAGTAGAGATCCTGTGGTTGTCATTGGTTTATATCTTTTATTCTGAGCTTCTATTTTGCAGTGCTAACTTCCCTCTGTAAAGGATGAGAAACTGGTTTATTCCCTCCTCCTCCTCCTCCCCTTTCTCCCCGTCTCCTCTTCCTCTTCCTCTTCTTCCACTTTCCTTCTGTCCCATAGTTCTCACTCTTTTACAATCAGATGCCTCTCATTGAACTCAAAGGGAGACATTTCCTAACATGAACTTAAAAGGGATTTAATCCAGGAACTTAGCCTCTTTATATACGCCATGCCTTGCCATGATTCAGTCAGTCCCTCTTCCAAAATCTACCAACTATGTGCTATTCCTCTTCCAGAAGTAGAAGAGGAAGCCCTCCAAATTTATAGTTTACCATATCTGAAAAGATATAATGGGAAACAGAGAAAAGTTAAAAAGTGAACAATATATGACCCAGAGATGGATGTCCAGAAGTTCCATGGAATGAGAAGCAAGGGGGAAGGCAATAAAAGTGGGCTGAGGTGACTAACCAGGAAGGCTTCCTGGAGGGATGTTGCTGATGAATGCCCTTTGGCACTTGATGCCAGGGCACAGGGCTTTGGGTAGACCGAGTGGGCTTTCAGAGGCATGCAAGGAAGCTGCAGAAAGGAAACTGGGGAGGGAAGACTACTGAGCACATGGTGTTCCCCTGTAGCACCTGCCTAACGACCCCTTGCCACCCATACATGCTTTAGGTTATAATGACAGTCTTCAAGAGGAAATGAATGTAGATTGTCCCCCGGGGCAGTACTTCATCCAAGATGGCAATGAGGATGAGGACAAGAAGGCCTGCCAATTTAAGCGCTCCTTCCTGAAGAACTGCTCTGGTCTGGAGGACCCTACTTTTGGATACTCTACTGGACAGCCCTGTATTCTTCTAAAGATGAACCGGGTATATCGGCTGTTGATATCTGGTGGTGATAAGTGGATGAGCTAAGTAGGAGGGCTCTGGCCACTCCATTTGTCTTGGGCTCTGTCTTCACACACTGCAGGTTTGGCAATTTTTACTGACAGCATCAGAAATACAAACAACCAAGGCCAAGGCGGGCGGATTGTTTGAGCTCAGGAGTTCGAAACCAGCCTGAGCAAGAGCGAGACCTCGTCTCTACTAAAAAATAGAAAGAAATTGGCCAAACAACTAAAAATAGAAAAAAAATCAGCCGGGCATGGTGGCGCATGCCTGTAGTCCCAGCTACCTGGGAGGCTGAGGCAGGAGAATCGCTTGAGCCCAGCAGTTTGAGGTTATTGTGAGCTAGGCTGATGCCACGGCACTCTAGCCTGGGCAACACAGTGAGACTCTGTCTCAAAAAAAAAAAGAAATACAAACAACCAGACAAATCTATCAAATGCTTTTTCTCCCTGAACACTTCCTATTGCTATCCTTCTCCCCCACCCCCAAACCTGCCCCTTGATGGCCTCTGTCAAGAATGGGGTCCTGAGCTGTTTGGAACAGAGGATGGGGTGGAATGGGGGACAGTCCTTACATCATAGAAAATGCATTTTCTTCTCTCCTGCCATGCCTTAGGTATGGCAAAGCCTTATCAGGCACACCTCTCTTGAAATCAGAAAGTTCTTTACATCCCTAGGGTTATCTTGCTGCAGTTTCCCCTGTGTATGAATATCAGGCACAAATACAAGGAATAAGCTGAGCTGCACAGCTCTGAAGATGTTTAACATTTCCTACTGTTTGGAACATTTCTGAGAGGGCAAAATAGATGTCTCCCTTTGTGCCTGAGGAAGGATGACTGGCGGTGGGGGGTTAGAAAAGCCCCATTTTTACTGTCAAATCTGTTTTGTTTTAAAAAAAAAAACCACTGATTTTCTTTTGATAGATTGTAGGCTTTCGTCCTGAGCTTGGAGATCCTGTGAAGGTTTCCTGCAAAGTTCAGGTAAAGTGCCCTTTCCAGTAAGCATTGCTAGCACATCTGTTTCATGCGAAAAGGTAGTTCGTCCCTTCCAAGGACTTAGACACAGAAAGTAGGTTATGTTAAGGGTTAATCTTCTCATAACTACAACTCCCTTTAGTGCCTTCAGGCCTTCCTCTTTGCAGAAAGGATTCAGTTCATATATGTTTGTGTGTGTGGTATGTGTATGTGTGTGTGTCAGTGTGTCATGATTTATACCTGTAAAAGCCAAAGACTGAACCTCAGCTAGGGGCCACAGCAGGGAACAACAATGTGCCAAGTCATTAATTGGGATTCTGTTTACACTTTTGCTTTTAGCTCTAATTACTTATTTCTTTGAACTAACCAAACAGCTTTCATTAGAGTCATTAGTTCCCAATTTTAAAACTGAATTTCACATTTTGCAGCAATGACCAGTGGAACTGGGTGTTGCAATAACAAATGACTACAAGGGAAGTATAAACAGAACTCCATTAATATGCTAATTAACTGTCCTTCAAGGGACCATTAACTCCTATCTCATCTGCACCAATTAGCTCCTTTGTAAGAGAAAGCCCTAGATCTTGGGTTTGCTTCTTCAACAGGCAGTAGCTCCCTCCCCAGGGTTCAATGACAATCAACTGAACAACCCCAGCCCTGGACAGTTGTCTCACAAATGTGGGAGGCCTGGCAATCCCATTCTCGGTATTAGAAATACAACTGAAAACTTCAGTCTTTATGGTGACAGATCAGAAAACAGCAAAAGGCAGCATTTATTGAGCCAATATCCCACATTCAGTAAGCATTTATTGATCACTTTTTGTATACCATGTCCTTTGCTAGGTGTTGAGGGTGCTGAGATAAATATGACTCTCTCTCTGAAGTCAGGGAAATCAAATATTACCAGTGCTATGAAAGGTGTAATGGGGACATTGAAGAGAGAAAGGTTAGTTCCATGTGGAAGATGGTGACACTGAAGATGAGCTTTGAAAAGTCAGGCAGTATTTGCCAGGTGAACAAGGTAGGAAGGACATTCACTCTGTTCACATGTACGTGTGTATGTGTAAATATTCACACATGTGAGATGTGACTAAAAACTAGCAGAACTGATTCCACAGGCCATTCTCAAAACTAAATTTTAGTGCTTTTAAAAGACTATATAAGTAATACATAAAGACCAACTCAGTCTTAAACTAGCATAGTGATTGGACTGAGTTCTGCTTGTAGTTCCCTAATGGAAGCTGCTCATTTTTTCAGCTTACATTGAACCTTGCTGAGAACTGTCCTTTAAAAAAAAAGAAATATTAAAAGTCTCTATACATTCTATAATAATCTATACTGGTCAAATCCACACCCGCTTGTGGAAATCGAGCAGGATGAGATAATGACTAGAATAAATTAAGGAGAGCTTAGTTTGTACCAAGAACAATTATAGTATATTGACAGAAGTAATCACATGACCCTAGTGAGAAATTTGCTAATAGTGATGCACTATTTGTCCGTATGCGCAGCCCCCTACCTAACATGATGTGATGAGGGTAGACCTGTTTACTTTAATCATTTCCATTACCTGGGTCCCTCTTGTTTATCCTCCTAACTCCACCTACCATAATTAAACACTTCAGAGAATGTGGTCACAGACAGGAGTTTAGGTGATCCACCTGTGGGCTGCGTGCCTGTGCATCAAGTCCCTGTGCACTTGATCGAGCTTCCAACAGAACCGAGCCTGCAGTGTGCGAGTTGTGGAGTAGATTTACTACACATGTTCTAACTTATACCTGCCTCAGCTCCAAAGTCAAAGACTGGGTGCCATGCCCAGTATGATTCTTTGGAAAAGGACGGAAGTAGTAGACTCTCTTTCCAGATCAGTACCAGGTACTGCGAGCCCTTTGGATCTCTTCTGTCTGGGTCCTCTAGAAGCCAACAGAGAGTCATACTGAGCACCTTTGGCTTCCTCAGCCCAGGCTTTCTATTTGGTATTCTTTAAGCTGAAAAGCCAAGGAATAATTGCTCCCTGGAAATGCTCCCCTGGGGATAGGTCAGGGCTGAGCTCTGCTGGGTTCTGCTTTTCTGATCTTCCTGGGACAGTTGGTTGTGGGTCACACAGTGATTTCACTTGGGACACAAGTCCCTTTAACTTTGACTCCAACCCACCATATGACCCAGCTATACCTACTTTTGCTTACAGAGAGGTGATGAAAACGACATCCGATCCATCAATTACTACCCAGAGTCGGCTTCTTTTGACCTCCGCTACTACCCTTACTACGGCAAACTGACTCACGTAAGCTGTATTTCCTTCAGTCATTGCTGTCAGAAAGGGTTCAGAGATGAAGGAAGGGCTGGCTGGGATCTATGAGAATTAGAGAGCGGCAGGCAGTAACAGAGGGCTGAACAGCTGCTGGCCGTATCCAGGAGCTCCCTCTACCAATTCCCATCACAATCACACTCCTTTCTGTATTTGAAAGAATCTCATATACGGTCTGGTCTAACCCCTCCAGTTTACAGATGAGGAAATTGGGGTTTAGAGAGAGGAAGTGACTTGCCCAAGGTCACAGGGCTAATCAGTGGCAGAGCCAGGAGAAAGCAAATTACTACCATTGCACTCAATCGTGCCAAAAAATCACACCTCCCTGTTTCTCCCATTAGTAGCCTTGGGGCAATGAAGCCTTCATCTCCAGCATAGGGACTTGATAGATAACAGTTTTGTTTTGATTCATGGTCTGATATCCAGAAAACCATATCACACCAAGTCAGAATTGGTTTCCCCCAGAGGACAATCAGATATTTGACAGTGACTTATGAGAAAAATGTGTAATTTCCCCACACTTTCCCAAGGAGGGAGAGCATGTCAGTTGCTTTGGCCATTTGTGACTTGGCATCATGGGATTTACTCCAGTTCCCTTTGTGGAGGTTATCCCATCCTGCACTGACTATCTGATCACTTCCCTCCTACCACCTCCTCACACTTAGAATTCATTGTTCTTCCACCTACAGGTTAACTACACCTCCCCCCTGGTGGCAATGCACTTTACAGACGTGGTGAAGAACCAAGCAGTGCCTGTGCAGTGCCAGCTTAAGGGCAAAGGCATCATAAATGATGTCATCAATGATCGTTTTGTGGGTAGGGTAATCTTTACCCTGAACATAGAAACGTAAGAACTTAGGGGACCAATCCAACCAGTTCTGTTACTGTTTTATCTTGTGTTTTCCATGGTAGCAGCTGAATTATTTTTCTTTAATTAGGACACAGCCAGATGGACACCTAAGACAGATCATCTTTCCTTGCCTTTGACATGTGTCTAAAATGACATTGTGGGAGCTGTTTGATTTTTTAAAGGTAGTCTCTCCTGATGACAAATAGATTAATTTCCTTTCCCTCCACTTAAAACTAAAATCCATTCTTGCTGCTAGAAATTTCACTATAGTGTAAACATAGTGTCTGATAAAATTTACAATAGCTATGAAGGAGAATTTCTATGATGATTATAAATTCATCATGTTCTCTAAAATTTTGTGGGTTTTAGAGGTGAGATTCCTCCCAACCAGGCTGATTCTCTAACTCCTTTTTTCAAAGCCTGCCTGGCAAGGTCCTTCCCTGGGAATCACCACTCAGACCAACCCAGGCTATACTTAGGGCCACTATAATTATAGAATTCTATATCCAGCGGTGCTTGAGAAACTGGCTGCCTCCCACAGGCAACTAAATACTGATTTGAAGACTAGGTTATCTTCATCTGGGACAGAAAGCAGTGTTAACTGGATATTGTTCTTGGATAGAGATGAAGACCTTCTCTATGACTTTTTTAAGAGGTAGAACCCACTGCAATTGGGGAGAACACTTAGCATATGTATGTGATTGGTGTTTGGTTCCTTGTTCTATGGTGTAATCATCCAAAGGCAAATATTCCTGCAAACAGGTTTGTCTCAGCTTCAAGCAGAGAAGAAACCATGGAAGAAGATCTCCACTGGCTAATTCTTCTTGGGCTGTTTGTTTGACAGTAGCATGATGTTCTTTGAGACCATCAAGGATGTGTGTGTTGACCTCCAGCTACAGCTCTGGGGATTGAAATCAGGGCCTGCCAACTAATACATGACAAGACAGAAAGCTCCTGACAGGCCACCCAAAAGCCAAGGCTCATTAGCCAGTTTTGCATTTACTTGAAAAACGACACGAGGCAGATGTTTATCCAGGTTGTGGATCAGCCAGATTGCTTTGTCGTATCTTTGGCCATGTGATCATTCCACTGCTTTTTGACACCTCCAGCAGGGGGAGGGCTGGGACAAGGAGAAAAGGCAAGCATCAGGGAATAGCACAGTGTCTCAGGATCCAAAGCAAGTTTAAATGCCATCTAGAAGCATCCGGAGTCTGAATCTCCTCTACAGTGTTTACTTCCTCCCAAAACAGGGAATTGGCAGTCTGATAGTGAAGATAAACAAGTGGAGAAGCAACTGTGATACAGTGTGACGAGAGTTATAAAACCAATATGTAGAAATACTGTGGGGAACATGAGGGAAAATAACTATCTAGAACTGAGACAGTAGCAGAGGAAATTTCACATCCAAAGCCACAGTTATGAAAAGACCATGGTGTGTGGGTGACTGTGAACAGTTCATGTAACTGCAGTGAAAAGGGCTTAGAGGAATGACAAGGAGTGGCAAAGATTGGGCTAGAGAACTATTTAGGGTCTTTGAGTTTTATCCAGTAGGTGAAAAGAAGTCATTAAAGCATTTTAATCAGGGAAGCCCTGTGATACCATTTGCATTTTAGAAAGAGCACTTTGGCAACCACAATGTGAAGGGAGGATTGGAGAGGGACAGGACTGGGGAATGGGGGAATGAGGGAGAAAGAGGAGTAAAGAATGACTCCAAGGTTTTGAGCTTGGCTAGAACCAGTGAGATAGTGATATTGTTGATTAAGACTAGGAAAACAAGAGAGAAGCAGGTTTGGAGAGGAAGATGCTGAGATCAATTTTGGACATTTGGCTTATGATTTTCTACTGGTCAGACATTGATGTGGAGATGTAAACACATGTAGGGTTGGGAAGAAGGGCAGAGGAGAACAAAGGCAACATTTGATTATGTGAACTTGCTTAAGAAATTCTAAGCTATTTAATCTTCAGAATTGAAGCCAGTTATGTAAACACACTACACCAATCTAGTCTGTAGCAGTGTTTTTTTCTCTTGGCTTTGTGAAAGGACTGTTTTTACTCTTTGAAATCTCCTTCCCAGATACCTTCCAAGTCTTACCAACAGAGTAGAGGGGGGCTGAACACTATTAACAAGTGATAGAAGATATAGGATATCAGGTCTATGGAAAATACCAAAAAAACACTGAAACTGTCTCCTGCCAACCCATTTCCTTAACAAATTCAATTTTCAAAACTAACCTTTAAAAAGAAAAAGAACAAAATGAAAAAGACAACTTTAAAGCCATTTAAAAATTACCTCAATTTTTAAAGCTAACCTTTAAAAAGGAAAAGGCCAAAATGAAAACGACAACAACTTTTAAACCATTTGAAATTACCTCCATCAATCAAACTTTCAAGATTCAGTAGGAAAAGATAATAGAACATTAGATCTGGAAAGGATATTAGAGAGCGTTTAGAGAAAACAACCTGCATTGCATCTGACTCCAGGTCCAGTGCTCTTTCTACTCCGAGTTGCTGCTTACCAGGAAGTACCATCTTTTTAAAAATCAATGAATGATATCCCAAACATTTTGAAACATATGTCAAATTTGAGTTAAAATAGTTAACATTTCACAGGAATTCAACTACTGGTGCTATATTTTATACATAATACATTATCCTGTTAAATGCATTGACTATTATACAGACAAGGAATTATGAATCTTTTGTCAAACAACATTTCCCATTCAATGGAATTTACTGTGTCCACAATTTCAAAGCAGTATTGAAGAGTACTAAGTTTGTGTCGTCAGCTAGGACACGAAAAAATAACTTTATTATACAGAACTGGATATGATAATATATTCATTAAAGTTAGATTCTAACTGTTCAATAAACTTCTAGTAGATTAATTTAAATAATCCCCTATACTGTGCTATACCAGGACTTGATTTGTATACCAACTGTTGCAATGCACTTGATTTTACTTGACTGTCAATGAGAAATACTACTTCCAATTGTCTTCATAGTTTTGTCCATGCTAGACTTTGGTTATGATTTTTTACCTTTCACCCTTCTGAATTTATTATCTTAAAGTTACCTTTTAAGCATCTATTTGCTGGGGATCTTCATGTAGAAAACATTTATATTGTCTTGGGGAGTTGTTGACAACAATAAATTGAAATAAAAAAGAAATATATGATTTCCTCCTTTTAGACTGATTTTCCCACAGGAATATTGGGCAGCCGTGTGGGTGGAAAATTTGACAATTGACAACCTATTCCTTGAAGACTATTTTTCTTCCTCTCTTCCATGCCTGACCCCCCTTTTTTTGATTCTTGGGGTTTAGCCATAGGAAGGTGAAACTAAAAGTTGTTTCATTTCTGGGCATTTTTCCTTTTTGCAGTCTCCGTGCTCTGGTTTCTCAGACTGCTTTGTCAGAGTAGCCTTTTTTCATCAAGGTTGAGTCCTGGTATAAACTTTTCTGTTTGTTTGTGTAGGAAAGGAACACTAATAGAAACCTTGAGGTAGGGGAATGGAATCAAAATCCAAAGGGAAACTCTGCAAATGTTTGATGAAAGTCTCGCTAAGTGACTTTAGGGCATGTCTGGCCACAAAGTGTCCCCCAGAGCAAATCTCTAGTGGCCACTGCAATTAAAGACAAAAATATTCCCAATCCCCTATTCAACTCAGAGGCTAGGCTGCAGCAGGAATCCCTTCTTTTCTTGGAAGCTACCCTGGCCTGAGGTCTACTAGGCTAATACGGTTTGATTTGGGATGGGTGTTCCATGATCCCAGTATATTTCCCCCTGCTGAAATTCCTCATAAAATTATTTTTTTACTTACTTGTTTTTAAAATATTCATATGTAATAGAGTAATTTAACCAACTCATACAAAAGTGTGATTTACACTGTGCTTTTATCCAGGCAGAAGATGGAGGTTTGGGTATTTGTATGTGTGTGCTGGGGAGAGGGAGGGTGGATAGAATGGATAGAGGCAAATGCAAGGGAAGGCAAGTTGAAAGACAATTTCACAAAGGTATTTAGTTGCAGGCTAGAAGGGAAGAAGGGTTGATAGGGGTTTAAGAAAGGTTTAAGAAGGATATAACAGGCTCTTCGCCTGATGTTTACTCTCCAGAATGTACTTCCTTGGAGGCTCCTGGACTGCTATAACAACAGTCAGCGTCCCAACAAGAAATAGATGGTACACTTGACAAAACCGAATAATTTCAAGAAGGTTTATTTAAAATGGGATTACTTATAAAAGCATAGGTGTAGGGGACCACAAATAGCACAGTAACCCAGCCTGGTAGGAGCTGAACTCTTACCATCCATTGACCCTAAGGTACAGGGGCAGGAAGCAGTTAGTAGAACCCAGAAAGAGTGAGTCATGTACAGTTGACTGACTTGAGAGGAGTAGCGACCTTGTTGAAGGACTAAGCTAGCCCAAGGTGACCTTGTAGGGAGAGGAACAGGAGAGCAAATTCTTTCTAAATCTGGTATCCTTTGGTACATCATTTAGGAATCTTTAGCTTGTAAGTGACAAAGCAAACAAATGAGCACAAAAATTCAAATTGACTTAAGGATAAAAGAGAATTTACTGAATCACATAACTGAAAAGTTCAGGTATAGTTTTGCTTCAGGCATAGCCAGGTCTGGGAATTCAAAGGTGTTATTAGGAATCAGTCTCTTTCTAACTCTCTATTCTGCTCTCCATCACAAATCAAGATAGGCAAGATGGCTGCCAGCCTTGCCAGGCCTACGTCCTTAAAGGCTAATGTCCACTTGAAAAGAAAGCCGCTCTTTCCTGAAAGTTCAAATAAAAAATAAAAATTTGGGGTCTCCTATTGGCTTGAACTGGATCCTATGCTAATCCCTGAACAAATCTCTGTGGCCACTGGGAGAAACTTCTCTGATTGGCCAGGCTTGAGTCACATGCCCACCCCTGGAGTTTAGGGTGGTATCGACACCACTCAAATTGCCTGGATTGAAAGCCAGGGAGAGGTGATCCCTCTGAGGAAAATTGAGTTTATGTTACAAAAGAAGAGTGAATGGATATGAAGTAACAGAATAGATACTACATTTCGTCCGTGTCCTGTCAAATCCTACACCTACTTATGATTATATCTGAACTTTTAGACTAAAATCTTTTCAAAATTTTAACATTAACATCTCCAAAAAACAGTATTTTCACCTTACTCTGGCATTTTGTCTACACCTTATGCTCAATAGAAGTGGGGGAGAGGGGAAGAAGTCGCCTTAATTTATTTTGCTTTGTTTTTACCAAATTCAATTCTATAATCAAATTCTGCATTAGAAGTCTAGCTTGTATAAAACATTTTCTTTCCAGAAGAGAATGGTACAAGCTTCATAAAACAGTTAACTTGCTAGAAGCAGACTGGCAGATGGACAAAAAAAATAAAATAAAAATAAAAAATAAAAAACCCAGTTAACTTGAATAAGAAAAGTATTTTGACTTCCATTAGAAACAAACGCATTCATGAATGAGGACCTCCAGCTGATAATATCATCTTCTACATAGAAAATCCTAAGGAATGTACTAAAAGACTATCAAAGTAAATAAACGAGTCCACCAAGGTTGCAAGATAAAAGATCAGTATAAAAAGAAAACAGTAGTCTTCCTACACACAAGCATTGAACAATTTAAAAATGAACTTAACAGGACAGGCGTGGTGGCTCACGCCTGTAATCCTAGCTCTCTGGGAGGCCGAGGCGGGCGGATTGTTTGAGCTCAGGAGTTCAAGACCAGCCTGAGCAAGAGCGAGACCCCGTCTCTACCAAAAATAGAAAGAAATTAATTGGACAGCTAAA
>CAUYSK010077059.1:0-14777 GCA_963575035.1 Avahi laniger | reverse complement strand
TATAATAGGTCTTTTTCTAATTAGTCTATCTAGTTTAATAGATCCCCTCCTGTCTAAGTGAAATTTTGTATCCCTTTGGCTAAAAGCAAGTATAGAGCCATTTGGATAATCCAAAATAACCTTCCCATTGAAGCCCTGTTTCCTACTCTGGCTGTACTCTTATAAATATCCATACTTTTCAGTTACTACAACAGCCTCTTTCTTACAGCTCTGTTTATTTTTAACCTTAAATTTCTTTTTCTACTTCCTCTCAGTGTATGTGAGAGCTCTACAGGGACTATGGAAAGAAGGTTGTTGTGACATCCACACCGCCCGCCTCTCTCTGTTTGTTACAGCTTCTTCGTCTGATATCGGAAGAATGTAGAGGAGGGTGGCAAAACATAGACGCCTTCCTTGTCTGGGTAAGTCTGTAGCTCACCTTCAGTGCCATTCAGGTTTATTATCTATGATTTCAATGTGTATAGATCATGAGTCTTCATGGGTCTAAACATGGTACACAGACAAAAGACTTGGTCCTGGGTACAAGCATACTGAAATTCGTCTAGAAGATTATATTAGGGTTCTCCAGAGAAACAGTACAATAATACTATATATATTTAAATATAATATAAATAAAATCTCCTTTCTCTTTATATATGTAGAGAGAGAGAATTAGAGAATCAGTTCATTACGGAGGCTAAGTCCCACAACCTGCTGTCAGCAAGCTGGAGACCCAGGGGAGCTGCTGGTATAATTTAGTCTGAGTCTGAATGCTTGAGAACCAGGGAAGTCAATGGTGTAAATCCCAGTTCAAGGGAAGAAAAATAGGAGATGAGATGTTTCAACTGTAGCAGTGATGAAGAAAAAAATAATGGGCAAACTTCTTCTTCCTCTGCCTTTTGCTCTATTTATGTCATCAAATGACTGGATGTTGCCCATGCATACCGGGGAGGGCAATCTGCTGCTTTACTGAGTCCACTGATTCAAATGCTAATCCCATCTGGAAACACCCTCACGAACACACTCAGAAACATTACTTAATGTGGCTTTTGTCAAGGTGTCACATATAATTAACCATCACACACACCCTCAGTTGATGACATGAAAAGAGATTTACCCTTATATGATCCCGTTTTTCCTGCCGAGTGTGGGTTTCCTGAAATATTACGGGCTCCAAACACTTACACCTTCTGTGGTCAAGTATCAGACGTGTATATACATGCGTAATCTATATTCCACACTCATTTGGAGCTGAAGATTCAGTGGGAGCTCATCCATCAGCCTGGTTATTCCTTCACAAATTATTTCTCCCTAATTTTCATTTTCTTTACTTTATTAACACAAGTTATAGGTGTACAATTATAGTAGGTAAGAAAGCATAAAATCAGAGAATCAAATGCCAATTTTTCCATCTCAAAGGAACTCCCAGTAATCTTCCCATTGGATGGTAATGCAGATCCAAGAGCTCCTGGAATAGCTGACAAAAAGGACATTCTAGGCTTGCAATATTTAATAGGTATGGTGTCTTCTAGAAGCATACCAAAATGCAGGATGGTGATAGGAGGGAACAGTTTGACTTACCTTGTTGTAGTAAATTTCTCTAAGAAATCAAATTCAGAATTTTCTTTAATTCTCATTGTTCTTGTATTCCCACATTTTGCATTTCCATGCAAAGTTTTCAATTAATGTAATTTTTACAGTTGCAGCTCATAAATAATTTCCTGTACACTTGTGTTTTCATTGTTTATCACGTTTCCTGTTGTTCTAAGATCTTCTTGATAGCAAGGTGAGATAGGAATGTGAGCCTGTGTCAGGGCTTCCAGCTCTATACTTATTTTTTCCTTTTATATTTTTACAGATTTAAGAACATATTTCAAATATAAGTCATGTATATTCATCTTATATACTGCTGCCTAATGAATCCAAGAAGGATTTATATACCTTTGATTATGATCCCGTTAATCGATTGCAACTCACAACCATTCTTCAGAAAATTTATAGTCAAGAATTAAGCTTGTGATACATAGAGCCTAATTTTACTGCATGTGACAATGGGGTGTATGTAACATATATACTTACTTACAATGCATGTGCACAGCCCCCTTCATGAATACTCCTAGTTCCTCCTATAACCTATTAAATATGTATTTTAGCCAATGCATTTATCATAAAACTCCTGTACCACCTTCTTTCCAGTCAAGTGCCTACTTTTGGTTCTAGCCAGAGGCTCCATTTAGCAACCTGGTGGTTGTAACCAATCATAGGAAATAAAGTTCTTCTTTCCGAATTTATAACTCTTATGATTGTAAGTCAACATTTGGTTGCCAATAATCCGTTAAAGTCACACATCCTTGATGGGAAGGTACTGCTCTCTACAACTCCACCGGGAGAGAAAAACTGGAAGTTCCGTGGCTGGAACTTCCCTGCACTCTGCTGAATGCAGTTTTTTCCTTGGCTGATTTAAATTTGTGTCTTCTAATATAATAAACCATAACTATGGGTGTAACTTCTTTTTCCCCTAACCACTAGATGACCAAGGAACAGCTTTTACTGAGTTCTGTGAGTTGTGCTGACAAATTAATGAAAATAAAGATCATTCTGGGAACCCCTAAACTTGCAGTTAGGAATCAAAAGTAAGGGCAGTCTTGTAGACTGTGCTCCTTCTAGCTTGCTGCTCCCCGTTTATAAACTTTACATTACTTAATCCAATATTTTACTATCTAGTTTCTATATCTAGCTCCAATCTTATTTCCAAGTTTTCCCAGACATGCATCCTCTATTCTGGACAAAATGCTTTAGTCAAAGTGACTCTAAGCTTTCCCTGCTCTGGTATATAATTACAGTACTGTCCTATGTTGTTCATATCTCTTTTTATCCGCATCTTGGGTAACTATTTCCCATACTAGCCCAGGGTTTGGCATATGCTTTGATAATGCTAATGGGCAACAGCCAATATAATTTAAGTTGAGACGTTAAAAAAGTGTTCACTCATTGGGACTTGTTCTCTTGATGCTCTTAAAATCCCTGTGTTGCTTTATTAATAAGCCTGCTCTAGCCTGATGGATGAGGAGAAGCATATGGTGACCCAGTGGCCCCTACTGCCTCAGCTGACAGCCTGACAACCACCAGACCTGTGAATGAGGACACATTAGATTATTTAGTAGTCAGCTGACTTGCCAACTAAACACAGATGCATAAGCAAGCTCAGCTGACAGTATTTAATCACTTCTTAAATCCAAGAACGAGAGCGGAATTGATTAGTTCTGGCACAAGAATATATTACTTATAAGGGACAAGGAGTGTAAAGAGGATGATCTGTTTCTGGGTCATGTTGTCCTCACAGAGATTATTCGAGGAATGGAGAAGGAAGGAGCTGACTTCAGTTTCACTGACTGAACAGAATTTGTGTTAACTGGAAGATGTGTATGAATGAAGGAGGTGCTAGATAAATGTGTTACTTATGCATTACAGTTATTGATACCTTTGGAATTGGATTTATAGTTTCTAGGGTACACTATAGTGCAATATTTTTTCAAGGAAGACATATTAAGAAAACTGGTTGTTCAACGAGGTCTAATCATAGTCTCATTAGATCCATATTCTATTATTTTTTTTATTGGCTCCTCTAAATACGGGCCATGCTTGCAACCCTTTAGAGAACAATAGAAAAGTAGTGGTTTCTTGCTAACAGGCTATTGCATCGGTGAATATATTAAGAATAATGAGGTACATAAAACACATTAAAGTGTAGATGGGTTTTATCTAGTGCAATCTGTAACATTTTAAGTTTGTGTTTAAAATGATAATGCAAGGCTTTCTAAAATTTAAATATTCAAGACTATTGCATGATATCAAAACCTTCTTCTTATGGACTGAATTGTGTTCCTAATTAAATTCATATGTTGAAGTCTTAAACCCACTGTGACTGTACTTTGACATAGAGTTTTTAGAAAGGTAATTAAGGTTGAATGAGTACCTAAAGATGGTTTCTTAATCCAATATGACTGGTGTCCTTCCAAGAAGATGAAAAGACAACACAGACCTCTCTCTCCCTACAGAAGCACAGAGGACAGGCCGTGTGAAGACAGCAAGAAGGTGGACAATTGCAACCCAAGGAAAGAGGCCTCACAAGACATCGACCCTGCTGGCACTTTGATCTTGGACTCTAGCCTTCAGAACCATGAAACAATAAATTCATGTTGTTTAAACTACACAGTCTGTGGTATTTTGTTACAGCAGAGCATATACTCTGTATTGGTTAAAATGGATCTTTAGACTTTCCTCATCATGGGTTCTTGCTTTTTACCCATCCAATTTTACTTCGTTGTTGTTAGGAACTGACGAATCTTGCCTTCTAGGAAACTAATTGAAGTTTGTACATCATTTTAATTAGACCTTTCGATGAAATATTGAATAATGGAAAATTCATTATCACCAACCTCTTTAAAAATGATAATTAAAACTTTGCTAATCCTTTAATTATATTTATGATTGTTTTATGTGCTTAAAATAAAATAAATGATAAATACTATTTTTAAAATTCCATGTACATTTGGAACATTTGTATCTGGACTTAGAAAAACAAAGGGCAAATTGAAATAAAGACAGATTTCTTTGTGTGGTACATTGCATTTGCATGATTTTGCTTTTCATACACTTCAAAATTAATATCCCACAGGTAAAAGGCAATGGGTACTATAATATTACCATACAAATTAGTGAATTAACTATTATTCCTAAATCTGCTTTACCATTTTGTTCATTCTAAAACATATATAAAGCATTGATAAAGTGATATTGTCACATCATAAATGTAAATTGTTGAGGTGTCTGACTAGACCTTAGTAGGAAAGAGGATGAAATGGGCTTAAAAAGATTTGCTGCTCAGAATAATTAAAAATGTTATGAATTAATCAGAATAGTAATCATTTGAATGAAGCAACAAAGAAACATTAAAAATACTTTTTTATTCATGAATCTCAGTGTAGTAAAGACCTTCTAAGAGGAAAAAAAAAATCTGTGACTTGGTTAATGTATTAAAACAACAAATAAGATGTGAAAAATTTGTTTGAAGAGACTTTCTTTTTAGAGGAGAGAAACCTATAGCCAAGGAATTTATATGTTAGAAGAAGAAAACAGGGCTTTCCTAAGTTTTCGGCTCACTGGATAATAGGAATAAGGTAGATAACTGATATTATACAACCACTCCACTATGTTCAAGCTCTAAGGGCCTGTTAAAATCTTGTCAAGAAAGGCTTACCCCATTGGGACCTATCTTAATCTGTTTGGTGCTGCTGTAACAAAGTACTACACACTGAGTAATTTATAATTAACAGAAAGTTATTGGCTCTTGCTCCTGGAGGCTGGGAAACCCAAGATTGAGGGGCCAGCGTTTTGCAAGGGCCTCCTTGCTGCATGATCACATGGCAGAGGGCAAAGAGAGAGCGAGAGGAAAAGAGAGAAAGACAAAAAGGGGCTGAACTCATTCTTTTATAAGGAACCCACTCCCATGATAAAGGCATTAATCTATTTATGAGAGCATAGCCTTCATGGTCTAATCGTCATGTCAAGGTTCCACATCTTGATACGGTTACAGTGGCAATTAAATTTCAACATGAGTTTGGGAGAGGAAAATTATTTCAACCACAGCAGGACCCTATGGTTTTTATCTGCAGTAAGTTTTTCTCCGCTGTGTTTATAAACCATTTGTGTAAAAAGTTTTATGTCTTCTACATAAAAAATTGCATTAAAATAATCTTTTCAAATATCTGTCTTTATCATAACATCAAATATCCGTAAGCATTAATGATTAGGGTTGATCTCGTATTTCCTGGCACATGGTCTTATGCCTAATAGGTGTTCAATCAGTGTCTATAGAAATAAACTTTTGATCTATTATATGATTAACTAAAATGCTTTTTACTGCCAATGGACATGGTATAGAGAAATGGTATTTTAATAGAATTTTAAAGACATAATATTTAAATAATCTGTACAACTAAAATCCAAAACAGCCCTAGAGAGACATGAGAAATCTACATTTTCTGTTTTAGACTTTTTAATCACTTTATTGGATACCATTTTGCTTATTACTCTATTAATTAAACTGATTTCTTTGATTTCTGAATTCTTAAAACATTTCTGCACTAACAATTAACTATGGCTTTTCATATGTATGCTTGCCTATATACAAACATAAATTTGTATTTGTGTTCTGAACTCCCAGCACTTACTATGATGTTGTTAATATGTTGAGTGAATTATCAAACTGTTGAAGTACTTAAATGTCAGTATCAAGTACTTCAATGGCATTAATTAAAAATTTTTTAAAAGCTCTGATCGTGTAATTTGTTTTGATTGCAATTTGCTCTGAGATGCAAACAAACCCACTTATTTTTTATAATCTAAGTTATAAGTGAATGGAAAAACAGATGCTATGACTATATTCAAAAATGAAGAAGAATTTATTGATATCTAAAATTAAATATACTATAAATAATGAAAAGGTTTTCAAAATAAAACAGAATATATAATATGATGATTTAAAATATTGTGATTGTTGTTAAAGATTTAAAAGTTATTCTTAAGAGGTTGAATAATTTTTGCCAAAAATATACTGCTATGATTCTGCTTTTAACTAAAAAAGGATTGTGGAATGAGCCAGGAATGCACTGAATGGATTCTCACAAATTTAGGAAAAGTTTTAACAGAGAGCAAACACACACACACACAAAAACACACACACACAAACACATACACACACAAACACACACACTCTTGCAAATACATATAAAAGCCTTTTTACTGTAAATATTTGTTTTGAATTATGCAATTTTCCTTCTCGTGTAGAAAAAATAAATCTACTATTAAGGAAAATACTTGGCTTATGTTAATTATTTCCCAATATAATATCTCGCTTAGAGCATTGCACATAGAATAAATTAGATTGATTTTAAAAACTATCAAATCATATCATTAGAAAACGATGCAGATATACATTCTTTTACTTTCATTTATTTATTCAAAGACATATTTGTTGAGTGCCTATTAGAAGTCACACATTGTCTTGAGCATGCATGGATAGCAGAGTATAACATATAAAAAATTTACAGAATTAACACAAATTTATGTATTCATAAACATACATAGTATTGTTTTCGTAATTTTGAAGTCTTTTAAATGATGATAGAGATTTATATATACTTCTATTTTCAGCAACTTCTAACATTTTATTAAATATAACAGTTTTGAGAAAACTTATGTTAATAGGTAATCCATGTAGCAGAATGTATAGAATTCTCATATAAGAATAGATCACATGTATACTCCTACTGATAGAATACACTACATGTATTCACATACTATGTACTCTCATTAGTCTTTCTTTTGTTATGAAAACCATGTCACAATCAATATTTTAAACGTGACTTTCCAGACCCACTAACTTTAATTTTGTATCTAGGAGAAAAATTGCTGGTTCAAAGGACATATAGCTTTTCTGCCTCAGCTAATATTGATAAAATGCTCATCAAAGTGTTTGTACCGATTTATTCTCCAGATAACAGTGTATAAGGGTTCTTGCTCCACCATGTATTTGTTGTCAGTTATTCTCAAAGTTTTACCATTGCTTAACTTTGATAACATAAAATGCTTTTTTAATTTGATTTTGAATTGCACTTTCTTGATTGCAAGTGAAATGAGCATTTTTCATATATTTATTTATTGGCATATTATCCAAAAATTGGATAAATCCTTGCTTATTTTGGTAGTTTCTCTTTTGTTATTAGTACTTAAGAGTTACAGGAATTGTATATCATTAATTAGTTTAAATTTTCACTTTGTTTTCTATATGTTTTTTGGAACATAAATTTTAATTTTAATAATGTGAAAGTAATTTTTTATGCTTTGTGCTATTTTTTAGTTAGTTTAAATTTTCACTTTGTTTTCTATATATTTTTTGGAATATAAATTTTAATTTTAATAATGTGAAAATAATTTTTATGCTTTGTGCTCTTCATTTCTTGCTAAACCAAACTTATAAATATATTATCTAACATTTTATTCTGGTTATTTAAAATTCTTGCTTTTCTTAATTAAATAATTTATCAGCCAGAATAATAATTTAATTTTTGTGTGAAGTAAAAGAAAAGAAATTAAATCCTTCTTTGTTTTATGTGTAGATAATTCATTGGCTTAGTGCCAGTTGTTAAACAAATAATGATCATCTCTTAGATCTCATTCCATATCAATAAGCCATCAAACGTCAATGCATAGGTTGTCTATAATCACTGTATATTTTTTTCATTTATCTATTAATCTATCCCTGAGTGCCTTGCCAAATTCTCTTATCTATCCAAATAAATGTTCTAATATTTTCTTACATTTTCTGCATGGCGAATCTTCTGTGTTTCAAATGTTCTGGTGTTACTGCGTTGGCTATCCGGGGGGCAATTTTGGACATACTCAGCAATACAAGACAGCACATAGGCCTCAGAAACACATTTTGAATACAGACTCATCTTAGAAACCTGGGATAAAATCCGTGAGAACGTGATATATTTTTTAAAGTTAATTGCTTGATTTTAAAGGTATGTTTAAATTTTTTAAAAAATATTTCATTAAAAATATTTGCATTTGCAGGTGAGAATGAGAAAGTTTTATTTGCATTAACATCCTTATGCAGTTTTGTGCTATCACAGTTAGCCTAGAATGATGCATTAAATTAGATAATTTTCTCTCTCTTTCCTACTGGTGAAACATTTTAGTAGGATACAAGCTATTACTATCATGCATAAAACTACTTGGTCTGCTAATTTTTTTAAATTTTGGGGCTAAAATGCACAAGAAATTGCTATTCCTTTTCTAAATAATTTTTTGTCATTGTGATGTATAAATATTAAGAATTCTGCATGGAAATTAATTCACCTATTTAACAAATATTGAGAGAGAGAGAGAGAGAGGAGAGATACTTTAAATATCAAGAATAATGAATGCCTGAAACATATTTGATGCTGAATATTCATTGAAAAACAAAGAAGAAAAATTAGCAAATCATGGAACATTGAGGCTGGAGGAATAAGCAGAGAAAAATTGAGGACTTTATTTCAAATAGAGTTCATAGTTCATAATTCATTATATAGAAATGATAAACTATTGAAGGGCAATAGGTTAGTAATGACATGCCAGATTTTTATTTAAGATATAATATTCAGGTAGTTTTTGGATTGTAGGGTTAACAATTAAGATGCTATTATAATCATCTTAGTAAGAGTTTTATCACCTAAACTTGGTCCAGGTAGTTGAAATAGGGAACAGGGTGTACACTTTATATATACTCACATAAATGTAGAGACAACATATATAAATAGGAATTAAAATAACTAAGCTTATTATGTGATTAGATTTAGGGAATGAGAGAGAGAAAAATGAATTAAGTACCTATGCAAGGAGTTCTAGTTGGAGTGACTGAGTGAAAGGTGGAAATATTATAAAGTGGAAAAATAATGAAGTAAGATCAGAAAGAGATCATTATAAGTTCAGTTTGGGACATAGTGATTTTGACACTACCCTAACTAACCATACATTCACATGTTAGAAGACTCAAATGGGTTAAGGAATGTAAAATATTTTCAAGAAATTTAAGAAATTAAAATAATTTGGGTACATAAAATATGTCATTATTGTTTTTATCAGAAAAGGGAACTATGTATATCATAAGTAATGAAAGTTATTTTCTTTTTACCTGGGCAGAATGGACTATAGAGGTGAGATGTATTGTCTAATTAAATTAAGATGGAGTCCATATATGAGAATAAATTATATATATATATAAAAATACACTTTAAAAAGTCTTTTTTTTAATTTATAAAGAAAAGAGGCTTATTTGGCTCATAGTTCAGCAGGTTGTACAAGAAGCATGATGACAACATCTGCTTCTGATGAGAGCCTCAGGACACTTGCACACATGGTGGAAGGGAAGGGGAGCTGGCATGCTCAGAGATAACACGGTGAGAGAGGAGGTGAAACGGAGCGGGGGTTGCCAAGTTACTAAGTCTTGATTAATTATTTTCTCATGAAGTTCACTTAAAGAAAACACCACGATAACATCCTCTATGCAAATCACTAACTATGGCAAAATTACCACACTTTGATGAGAAGCTGTCAGACTATTTCAAGGGTAAAAACATAAAATACTGTTACGAAACTCATCATCATGTCTACTATAATGTAAGGAAACTGCTTTGGTTGCTAAGTACAGTACCCAAGGTCATGCTTATCAGTTTCCTTAAGGAAAAAGTTTCATCAACCCTTAGAAATAATAATATCTCACATTTGTTGAACAGGTTCAGAATCTTAGATTAATGCTAAATTGTTTAGAAGAATTATTTCACAAGGTAAGTGATATTAGTATACTTGCTTTCAGATGATGAGACAAAGCTTAGAAACAATTTTTTGGAAATCCACTTGAAACCTCAGAGTTCGTATGAGGATATTTTGTACTGAAGACATTTGAGCAGAAGCTTCTCTTATCTGACTAGAGACTAAAGCAGCAATTTCTTAGTCCATTCAGGATGCTATAATAAAATACCATAGACTAGGGGGCTTATAAACAGTAGATAATTTATTTCTCACAGTCTGAAAGCTAGAAAGTCCAAGATCAGGGTGCCAGATTCAGTGTCTGGCGAGGGCCTGCCCTCTGATCCGTAGGTGGCACCTTCTCTGTGTGTCCTGGCATGGTGGAAGAGAGAAGGCAGCTGTCTGGGGCCTTTTTAATAAGGGCACGAAACCTGTTCATGAGGCTGCACTCTCACTATCTAATCAACTAATAAAGTCTCCACCTCCTGATGTCATAACAATGGTGATTTATGTTTTCAACATAGGTATATTGCGGGGACACAAACATTTAGTCAACAACAAGCAACTTCTGGGAAATGACGCTGCCGTAAATTTCCTATTCAGGGTGGGTCTGCTTCACCAGAGGAAGAACAAGAATTAAATGTATTATAAATTCCTTCTCAAGGGAGTTTTAGGGCCCTAAAGAAGGTGGAAAGACCACTCATACCTGCACAAACATTATCACACATTTTCTTATCTCCTGTTTCTTATACCAAAAAAAAAAAAAAATCTATTTATTTTTTCAAAAAAAAAGAAATCTTTTCCCCATCATTCCTTTCTCCTACTGTTAGTTATATAAGCCTCTAACTTTAACCATTTAATAGTCAGTCCAGCCACTTATTTTGCCAGCTCCTGTATGTATATGTATAAATATTTTCTCCTGTTAATCTGTCTATTGTCAGTTTAATTTGCAGGCCCCAGCCACTGAAATTAGAAGTCAGAGGAAAGTTTTTTTGTCTTCCCTGTAGTTTCTGGCTCTACTGAGAACAATGACATTTTAAAATTTTTAATATTTTTAAGTTTCATAGGCTCTTTTCTGTAACATTTTATAGATTTTTTCATGGTTTTAGAATTAAATTACTGACACGATTTTATTTAAAATAATTTTCAAACTTTTAAATCTACTGTTTAAACAGTACAAATTCATATTCAGGATAACAAACAGGTAAAAATGATGTAAGGAAGAAATTGCTAATTTATGTGTTATATTGTAGGTTCCTTAATTATACAACTATGAAACAGGAAGAATTGTTTTATGTTTTTCTCTTTTGTAGGGAAATTTCAAGAATCAAAACCAGTGACTGCTTTTGCAAAAGAAAGAACCTATTACCTGTTTAGTCAATAAATAAAGAATGGCTGGTTACATATTTTGTTTTGTTCATTTATTTCCCCAGCTGCATTTACAAGATTTTCTTTGAAATTGCAATAAAATGAGACGGTCTCTGGGTAGAGAATAGAGAAAATAATGTTTTCCCTTTTTCATAATGGTCCAACAGTGCCGTGTATGATGTAGAAGCAGGCTCTGAATTGCAAAGGAAAGCTTTCCTATGCTGGAGGTTATGCTGTATTTAGCAGGTTCACCGTGAGAGAAACTGGCCCATACGTGTGCAAAGGGGGTGACTCTGGGGAGTTGCTTAAGGAAGAAGAGTTGCTAGGAAATATGCACGTTGGAAAAAAAGAGAAAGAAGGGCTATGACCTTAAAAAGTTTCCCTTTTTCAGTGATTCTTTCCATTGTCTTCTCATACAGTTTGGCTATATTTTCCCAGCCATTTGTACAAGGAAATCAGGCTGGACAAAGCTCATGGATCTAATCAGGGAAAGCCCCTAGTCCAGGACAGGACCTCACATCAGCTCCCACAGTCACTAGTCACCAGAACAGAGCTCCAGGCTCTCACCCTTGCTGCTTTGGGGCTTGAATGTCGCAGTATTTGTGTTTGGGAAGAAAGGATCCAGACTGGCGCTTTTGCAGCAAAGTGAACTATGCTTGGATGCTTTGCTGGAAAACCTCTGGTTCTCAGCTACTGGCTGAGTTTAAAGTTGTCACTGAGCTCCCAACAACAGTTGTCAGCTGAAGTTCCACTAAAGGGACAAAGTGTCATTTTACCAAACTGGCTTTAGTCCTACCACAAATCTATAGTTTCTACATGAAATATTGAGTCAACACTGAAGGTACAGTCTGGCCTGGAGAAAAGACTGGGGAAGTTAACTCCTTTAGATCTGCCAGGGAGAGAATA
Source organism: Avahi laniger (assembly GCA_963575035.1). Lineage (NCBI taxonomy): Eukaryota > Metazoa > Chordata > Mammalia > Primates > Indriidae > Avahi > Avahi laniger. The sequence goes on along the minus strand of CAUYSK010077059.1, from coordinate 2,168 downwards.
AAGGGCATAGCTTACTTCTTTCTGGTTTAGAGAAGGCATCAAAAAAGCAAAAAGATTTTGAGGTGGTCCCAGAGTGGAATGGGACAGTGGAAGAATACAGGTTAGTAGCTTGTTTGACAAATAAAAGCTAGAAATTAAGTTAGCAAATTGTAAGGACAACCTTCCCCTCCAACACACATTTTTTTGCAGTTTAAAGATTGTTGTAGTGGTTTAATACATATTTACCAACCTCTGTGGGGGTAACTCAAAACTGAAAGAGCGAAAACATACACACATACTGTAAATAATATAATAGCAAAAATTTTAGCTGAATATTCTTAATATTCTTATTATCAGAAAATATGAGAAAATCATAATTTCTGGATGTTTTTTGTTTCATCTTTTTTTTTTCTCTTGTTTGGCTAATAAATATACTCTTTTTGTACTATAGGTTCTATAAGAAGAGCCCGACATATTTATTCAAGTATAACCAAAAATTATTTTGATAATATGGTATTAGATTTTTATATTTACACAAACACACAAACACATACACATGGATGTATATACATGGAGATATATACCCATATTGAATAGATATGATGGCTCGTTAGTAAAATTTAAAGGATTTAGAATTGCATTGGATTATTTACATCGATAGTACTTTTAAAAACTGATTTTGAACAAAAAACATTGTATCAAAGAGGCTTGTGAAGTTGAGACCTGATATTTCAAACAAATGCGTTTTTCTACATTTTTGAGAGAATAAAAGGATTTTACTGTGATTCAAACGGAATGACAAAGGTGACTTAAGGATTTCCTTTTTGATTTTGTAGAGAGTGCTCTCTTCCTTATCATATCCTTAAAGATCTCCAGTTCCATAAATCTGACATAGATTATCTGCCTTAAATCTAAGAAGCTTAACCATGTGGAGTTTAAAACTCCTGTATCAATCTGCCCTGGAGTCACACTGGGATGAGTCAAATGGTCAGACGCTAACTCCCTGGGAAAGAAAAATGATCGTGTCTGAGTACCAGGAATAACGATTCTAAAAATGGACAGGACCATTTCATTCAACTTTCCAATAATGGCAAAGTGACACATGCTGGGAGGGCTCAACCTTTACAGCTGGGAGCTTAGCTCTTTGGAAAAATGTGGCGATGCAAATTTGTTGAAGATGAATGACATATCTCTTTTCTGGAATGAATGAATGGCTAGTTAGAGGCCCTTTGGAAACCTTAATAATTACGCCACTTTTCCCACATTAACTGTTTTATTCTCTTCATACAACAAATGTACTGGGCCCCACTCATTCTCCTCACATGTATTTATTCTTGATATTAATTTTTTAAGTTTTTTCATGAAAATATATTACTATAAATATCTGGATTTTTTTCTCCATTGGGCAATTACATTTGCATTCTTTTTCAAGAACTATAAAACCGAATGAAAAAATGGTTTAAACAAAAATTATATGAACATATATTTTAAAGAGATTCTCAAACTATATAATATAATGTAATATCTTCCATTTATCCTTCTTCACCAAAGCAATAGGTTAAGAGCTAATGTCAACAAAAGCAAGATCATATATTGCTATTGGCAATATCTCTGGTGTTGACTAATTGGCTGTGTTTCAAACCATTTTCACAGAAGAAACATCTTTAAATGTACGGTTCTCCAGCTCTTTCTGTCAAGGAAGTCAATAAGGTACAATTGACAAAAATTAATGTGCAGGGAAAAGAATGGACTGACAAAATCAACAATTCATCTGGATTTTTTACATGTTCTAAGAAAATAGGATGATGTGTTTAATTTTTAGTGAATTTTGGTATCTCCTTTGTTGATCAAAAAATAAATTCTGTAACACTATCTCTGTAATCCTTCTAAGTAGAGACTTGTGAGAGGACAAATGAAAGTATGTAAATGAAGAATGCACACACCAAGAACAGCTAAACTTTTAAAACCAAAGTTGCAAGTTCAATACATTTATAAAAATGGAAATTTCATGGAAAAAATTTCTATGCCTTATTATCCTCCTATATTTTCAGGCATCATAAAAATTGTTTCTGACTGTGTGTGCATTTTGTAACCATGAAAGGATCAAACATTGCCTAATGTCTAAAAAAGAGGTGAATTACTAGCTGGAAGAAGGCTTTGGGAAAATTTTGTTTTGACTAAAGCAGTTC
>CAUYSK010077056.1:0-11309 GCA_963575035.1 Avahi laniger | reverse complement strand
AGTCCCAGCTACTTGGGAGGCTGAGACAGTAGGATTGCTGGAGCCCAGGAGTTTGAGGTTGCTGTGAGCTAGGCTGATGCCATGGCACTCGCCCCAGGCAAGAGAGTGAGACTCTGTCTCAAAAAAAAAAAAAAAAAAAAGACTGAGAAACACCTTCTTCCTGCCCTGTAAAATTTTATAATTATCAACATGTACCCTCTGATATCATGCTTTGAGAAGGGCACATTACCTCTGTGGTGCCCTTCCCAATCATCCATAACCTCAATCTAATCATGAGAAAACATCAGATAAACCTAATTGGAAGAACACTGTGAAATAACTGACCAGTCCTCTTCAAAATTTTATAAGTAACTCTCATTCCATTAAACAAGCCATGCTGTCAAAATCACACATTCTGTAAATTTGACAAAGACTGAAAATACCTGAAAAATTAGTCTTTTAGAAACATGTTTCATTAAATCAGCAAAGTGATCAAAATGTTACCTGCCAGTAACATTTTGCCTAAAATAAGTGTGTACAGTTTTATAATATATTTCCATCACTTCTCTCTACAGGCGATTCAGCTAATCTAACCTGCAGAGCTTTCTTTGGATACAGCGGAGATGTCAGCCCTTTAATTTACTGGATGAAAGGAGAGAAGTTTATTGAAGATCTTGATGAAAATCGAGTTTGGGAAAGTGACATTAGGTAAAATAATTTTTTGCTTTAATTTATATAGTCAAGATTAATGTTTGCTCTGTTAGCAAATAGAAAGTGAGTTAAAATAAAAGGGTTTATTTTGCTTTACTATTATCAAAATAAAAATATTACACTATTTAATAGCAAAGAACCAAAACACTGTTAAGAGACTGACTATGAAATTGCAAAACATGAATGTCATTTGCAAAGAATTTAAGAGAAATAAAAAGGAGTGTTTTATTAAGGAATATACTGAGTGTGAGACCAAAATACCAGAAAATATAGAAAACGTGTTAATGTACCTTTTGTTTGTAAAAGCTTTTTTTTTAATTGTTGAGAGAAAGCATAAACAAGGTACTCAACCAAACACAACCTCTGTCATTTCCTTTAATAAGTTTTTACGTATTCGAGCCACCAAGTAGAATATAAAGCACTGATGAGAGTGACAAAGGATATATAAAATGTTTTAATCACCTTTCTGAGTCTGACTTTAAGGTCTAAATATTTATGGAATGGGAGTGACACCAAGAAAATAACCATTTAAAAATGCTATCTGTTTTGAAGGCATAATGTTTAAGCCTCTTTTCAAAATGTATTTACTTATTTATTCATTTACTTTTGAGTATCAAGGTATTCAATGCTGACTAAAATTATGCTTGGGCAAAGATACTTAATTTTAATCATAATGTAAATAAGCAACTTAGTTAATAATATTAACTAAGTTTTAACCAAATCAAATAATATTACCTAAGGCCGGGCGCGGTGGCTCACGCCTGTAATCCTAGCTCTCTGGGAGGCCGAGGTGGGCGGATTATTCTGAGCTCAGGAGTTCGAGACCAGCCTGAGCAAGAGTGAGACCCCACCTCTACCAAAAATAGAAAGAAATTAATTGCACAGCTAAAAATATATATAGAAGAAATTAGCCGGGCATGGTGGCACATGCCTGTAGTCCCAGCTACTCGGGAGGCTGAGGCAGTAGGATTGCTTGAGACCAGGAGTTTGAGGTTGCTGTGAGCTAGGCCGACGCCACGGCACTCGCCCCAGGCAAGAGAGTGAGACTCTGTCTCAAAAAAAAAAAAAAAAAAAGAAAAACAAGTTGGGATCTGACTGTCAGCGTAATGCACCATGGAGTCTATTCAGGATTGCCGATGTGTTTCATTTGTTTCTCAGGATAGGATTACTAGCTTGATGAATTAGCATGTCTTTTTTTTTTTTTATCAAGACATTTGACAAAGTGAGTTGCTGTTTTCAATCTCCTCAGTGCATTGCGACTGTAAATCTGGCCTGCTTCTGTCTAGAGGGTGTGTACTTTTTTAAATCTGCAACTTCGTTGAAGCTGTAAAAAACAGGACATACTTAGGCATCAAGGGTTAGAGCTGGAAAAAGGATAGCCAACTAAAATGTCAAACAATTGTATTAGGATTTTAAAGCATCCCAGTAGAACCGAAATAGCAGGGTTCAAATTAAAAGGCTGAATTTATTTTTATGAGTCTACTAATTAAGAACATAATGCATGTTCATTTTATAAAGAGATGATGTAGGAAACCATAGAGAAGAAAATTAAAATGATTCCTGATACTGACGCCCAGGGAGAACCATGGTCTGTCTTTGCAGTGTTATTTCTAAGTTTCAAAGACCCTCCAGTCTTGCGTGACTCTCTGATTCAGGGCTTTAGGAGGGTGTCACCCCCAAGTGAGTGTTCAGTCCATGGTCATTTCCTTCCTGGTCCTGCTTTGAAAGGCCAGGAAGGCAAAGGGTCTTCAGCTTCCCTCCTGACCCGTACCTGCCCCAGGTGGGTCCTCCCTGGCACCTGTGGGTTCCAGAGGTAAGTCACTTGCTTCTCTGCCTGAAACGTTTGTGGAGCGCCCGTGCAGCCACACTCCTGGGTTCTTGGCAGGAAGGCACACAGCCCTCCCAGCTGCTGTGTATTATCCATTCCCTGGAGTTGGACTGCCCCTGAGACCTCCACGGGCCCCTGCTCTTGCCCTCTCTTCCCAGCATTCTTGCCGCTCACTCACCACCTGGGCCTCTCTCGTCACCACATTGTCTCCCTTCCCTCCCTCTGCCAGCAGCGGAGTCCTTAGAAGCCTTGCCACAGATTCTTCTGCGGCTTCTACATGTGATGCCTGAGTCACCACTGAGTAAATAAGCACAGGCCAGCCATAGCACCAGCCCCTCTGCCTAGGTGGGCTCTAGTCCTGCCCCAGGTCTGCCCCACAGCCCTGCCTTCCAGGAGCTGGGCCAGGTGTCCTGGGGAGGGCAGGCCGAGAGTGAGCAAAGGGCTCTGAAAGGGCCGTGCGTGCAGTGCCATGTGTGGCAAAGCCTGGCCATGCGGCCCAGAGCAGCCTTCTGTCGCTCAGCGCTTCCCTTTGTCAGCAGGTTTCGTGCCTGTCCACCCTCTGCCCCTTGGCATGGGGCCTCGCATGCAGTATCAGCCCAGTACTCATCCTGCAGAGGACAAAGATGGTGTCCACAAAGGGCATGTCAGCAGGACACTGGCTGCTGCCGCCCCATGGTACCTTTCATTTCTTTCTGCAGCGTTCTGTGTGAGAAAATCAGATTGTCAGTTGTCAGTCGTCTTCTCCTGTTGCTGTTTGGCTTTTGTCCCTCTCCATGAAAGCAGGCCTGTGTTAGGCAGGGAAGGGACACAGTGCCATCAGTGGGGGATCCCAGGGAGGGTGTCCCTGTGGAGCAGCGTGGCTCTCTGCTGGGCCTAAGACAGAAGCTGCGGGAGATGCAGAGCACCCCTGCCCTTCCTCTCTCCAGTCCTGCAGGGATCTCAGGAGCCACACGTCTCTGTCCTCGAGTGCCTCCCGCCCCATGGGCCCCTTTTCCTTGGCAAGAGGCCCAAGACAAGATGTTTTCTTCGCACAGCTCTCCACCAGCAGGTGTGTGCTGGCAGCTGCAGCCGCCTTCCTTCCAGGAGCTGGGCTGTCTCTGGCAGCAGGTCCCTGTCAGACTCCAGATTTTCTGCCATCACCTTTTTTTTTTTTAATAAGCTTTTAACTTTATTTTTGTCTTACTCTCAAAGTGATATGTGATCTTTGTAGAAAATCTAGAAGGCACAGAGAAATATAAATCATCAAGGAAAAAAAAACTACCTATAATCCCATTATCCAGAGGCAACCTCCTTTCACTTTTTGGCATCATTCTTGGTAGTCTTTCTTTTATTTTTTCCCTTGTTTTTAACTTCTATTATTTAAATTAACATACAGTAAAGTCGATCCTTTTTTCTTCCCATATATAGATTTGTGTAACTATCATGCCAAAAAACACATTGATGCCATCACTTTTATTTTTTAATTACACAAATAATTTAAGAATAGCATTAACAGCATTCTTGTTATTAGCCCTGCAGGACTCAAGGGATAGGTAAGAATATAGTGCAAAGAGTGCCCAGGGCTGACCACTCTAACAGTTGGTAGTATACCCTTCCTTCTGCTCTGCTTCTACCTATATAACAGGACTTTTGCTTTTTTGAAAAAAAAAACATAAATAAGATCATTCCCTGTCCATTTTTCTGGGATTTGCTTTTTTTTTTTTTACTTATCAGTCTTTAAAATGTTTTCATGTAAATGTCAAAGTTGGCAAATAAATCTACCTCAATGTTTTTAACCACTGAGTAGTTTTGTGTAAGTTGGATATGCCATACATTTTAAACCATTCCTGTATTGATAGACATTTATCTCCAGTTTTTCACTATTCAAATAATGCAAGGAACATTTGTAAACACATGTAATTGGGAACATGTCTAAATATTTATGATTACTTCCTAAAAGTGAAGTTGCTTGGCCGTGGGATAGGTATGCTTGCTTGAGCTTTGATATAATAGATGCTAACAAATTGCCTCCCGGAAAGGTTTTAGCCTACCTAGCAGTACGTGGCTGAGCCTGTGTCCTTGCAACCGTGATACCATCGGCCTTTTATAGTTCTGCTAAGCAGGGCAAAGAACGACCTGTTTGCAGCTTTCTGACCTCTAGGGAGGTTGAGCATCCTTTCATGTGATAATGAGCTTTTCCTGTTTCTTCCGTGGACCACCCATTTTTCTGCTGAGTTGTTTGTCTTTTTCTTCTTGATCTAGAACTCTACAATTATGGCTGTGTTCCATGTTCTTTCTCTTAGTCTGTTGCATGCTTTAACTTTGTTGATGGTGCTAACTTTAACTGGTTGATGGTTCATTGTACAAAGCTTTCCATTTTTTGTAGCCGAATAATAGCTATAATATTTACTGAGCATTTACCATGAATCAGACATTGTTCTAGGCACTTTCCATATGTAATCTTCACCACAAATCCTGTGAAGTTGGTATGATCATTCCCATTTTTTAGGTAAGAAAAGGGAGGCACTAAGAGGTCAAGAAACTTGCCACAGTTCACATAGCCAAAACAGTGATCCAGAATTAAAACTCAGCCAGTGCTAGAGGCTATAGCCTGACCACTGAGCCATTCTGCCTCCTCCATCCTGACCTCTGAGATTCATGAGTTGCTTAGGAAATCCACCCCCAGGGTATCAAAATAGTGCCCTATATTTTATTGTAATATTTTTATTTTTTCATTTCTTTCTTTAATATATCTGGATTTTTCATTTGTTTGTTGTGCCAGGTAGGAAGAAGGAATTGAATTTTATTTGTCTTTTTTTTCTGTGCATCTTTTTTCTTTATATTTTTGCCTTAACTTTATTTTGTATTTTCATATGTTATTAAAAATGCTTTTTGTACATGCTTTTTGTGGTCACATAATATTCCATTGTATAATGGCACCATAAATTACTTAACCAGCATCATAATACTGAATGTCTGAGTTGTTTACTGTATTTCCCATTGTAAATCATGCCGCAGAAAACATTTTCATGCATAAATATTTGTCCCCGTGTCAGATTATTTCCTCTGGATAGAGGGAGGCCTGGAAATAAAATTCTAAAAGCTTGTTATCTACATTTTGCACTAACATAAAGGAAAAAAAACATACTCTGCACAGGAAGAGGGGCTGTGTGATGAATAGAGAATCCATCAGTGTGTGAGTCTGCCCCAACATGCCTGAGACTGTCGTGAGTCCGCTTTGGCACGTATACTGTTGGAAGCCTCGAAAGAGCCCTGAGTCTCTGTGTGAAGACATCCGTGTTTTTGCTAGCATTTGGAGGAAAGCCATCCTTCCTGGCTTGCCCCAAGCCATGTTCCAGGCAAGGCAAGAACCAGGCTCACCTAGAGTCCCGGGTAATAACGTGGTACCCTGCCTACCAGGGAGCTTTACAGATGAATCTGGTTCACTAGAAAATTCTGGTTCCAGCATCCAGGAAAGCCCCATAGCTGGTCTGTAATGAAATCATAAGTATAATTGAATTTAATGAAATCCAGAGGAATCCGAGGGCTTGGACAGGAAGCCAACATTCCCACAGGCAGAAAAGAGTGTGGTGGAGAGTCGGTGTGTGGACCTCTATGCCAGATCACGAAAGTGAGAGTAAGTGCGCTTACACAGACGATAGAAACCCAACAAGGAAGTCTGGCCGTAAAACTTAATGGCATATCAAATCACACTCAGGACACTAAACGCAGTGGGCCAGAGCCATCCTCCACTGTCCCACTCCCCACGCAGCCAGGGACATCCTGAAGGCCAGCCCCAGGAGGCTGGGCTCAGTCACGGCCGGCTCTGTCCATCAGCCACAGTTCCCAGGAGAGGCGCGTGTCGGGGAGGGAGACGTTTGCTCAGCCAGACCTCTTCCCTCCTCTGGACCTGGCCTGGCTCCTCATCCAAAACTCTGTTTGCAGAAATTTATTGCTTGGCCTCAGTGTCTTGTTGAGGGAGACAGAGGGAGTTGATGCCAGAATGGGAAACTTTAAGGACATCAAGAGAAACTCTAGGGTATATATGGGAAGCTTCAGAACAACGTCTTTAGATGTCGAGGATTTCTGCAGACGTTTTCCCACCTAGTAAGGATCAGGGGAAGTGCGGAAATGGTGGGGGGATGGGAGGGGCTGTGCACAGGACCTGGCTGGGCACTAATTACAGGTATTTAGTCAAATTAGCAACTCTTCAGGTACAAGCCATGCCCCTTGCCTATAAAGAATTTAGTCCTGTTAAACCTTTTGTGCACAAATACAGACCTAAACAATCCAGTCCTGAGGTTAATTCATTCAGAAAGTGTGTGGAGTGCGCCATCAGTGTCAGCGCTATGGTGATGAGCTGGACAGAGCCTACATGCCAGTGGAGGGGATGGGCAGGGAACAAGTAAGCAGATTACCCCAGCTCTTTTAAGTATAACTAAGAAATAAAACAGGATATTGGAGGAGATCATGGTGGGCTACAGATGGGCCAGCAGGGGGAAGGGCGGGAGAAGCTTTCGTTAAAGCCTCGAGTGTCAGTGACCCAAGAGGTCCCACCTGGCTCTCCCCGACCCCTCTCCTCCTCGGGTCGCTGAGGTGGTGGCCACCTGGAAGGAGAGGCTGCTTGGTGTCCCCAGCTGGATTGCGAGCTGTGTGTTTCTGTGGGGGCAGCTCAGTGAGGCAGAAACAGCCCTGCGTGCTCCGTGTGCTTCAGGTACATTCCGTGAAACAGGACTTTGCGGTCACTCTTGGAGATCGCCATGTGATCTGTGTGTAAAAGTGTTTCTGTGGGGAGTCATCTGTAACCCTGTGTGTGTTTTCCTGAAAGAGGGTTTACCCTGATCTCAAAGGCGCCTGGCCCGGGGACTGCTGAGACCCCCGCGGTGGACATCCGGGCCAGGCTCAGCCGGGCTACCCTCCCCACACAGGGGCTCCTCAGAGGCCAAGAGCTCAGTGGTCCCAGGAGAGCCTTGCCCAGCCCAGGCAGCAGAATTCCGCACTGCTCAGTGGGGCGCAGGGACGGCCTCACTCCTCTGAGGCTGCTGTCCTCCTGACTGGGCCCTCTGTCCCCTGTCTTTTACTGACTTGCCTGTGCATCCTTTCATCTGCCTCCTGCAGGAGGTCTTCTCAAACCCCTGGTCTCCCTAGTCTTCATGTACTAATTATTTAAGTAGGTCTGTTCTTTTCATTGCTGACCAACAAATATTTATTGCTTATCTATTAAATGATAGTCCTTTTGCTTGATGTGGAGGTACCAGGTAAAAAAATCCCCAGGCCCCGCCTTTAAGGACTCTCAGTCTGGAACTTGGCACCCAGCATGATGAGTGTATAATGCGTGTGTGGCACGTCCAAGGGTCCCAGGAAGGAACTGCCCGCTCCCCGGCGACAGGGGGCAGAGGAGTGCCCTTTCTCTACTTCACCTCTTGAAGGCATGGTGTGTGTACCATGTCCCGCTGTGGACCCCAGACCACAGTGTTGTCTGTCATCAGGCTGGAAGATCCCAAGGGCTGAAACCAAACCGTCTCTCCCTATTCTGCATTACAGCCCACAGGAGCAGGGAGCAGGGAGCCCCCACGTGGCAGCAGCAGGAGTGCCCACATGCTCAGCACTTTCTCCCCCTCCTGCCCCCTGGGCATGGCAGAGCCTCTGAGTTGAGGGTTAGAGGTGTCCCTCTTCCTTGGGCCCATTTGGGAAGAACCAGCATGTTGGTACAGCTGGGAGTTGTAGCCACTCGCTGAGCTGCGGTCCATCAGAGTCAGTGTCTCTGACTGAGTCATGTCCCTAATGCTCTGTCCAGAGGAGGGGCTTGACAGCACTGCCTGGCAGCTCAACGATCAGTTAGATTTTCTGTTATCATTAAGTGGGGAGTAGTCACACTTGGGGCCCCTTGACCCTGGGAGAGACCAGGTGAAGATGGGCTGAGGCAGCCAGATACAGGCAGGAATGGAGCAGAGAGATGAAGAAAGAGATGCGTTCATGTCACCTGCAGCTGAGCTCTGCAGGAATAACCCGGAAGGAGACAGGAACTTTCATCCTGGCCGAGGGCTCAGATGGAGGCAGGAAAGCTCATCTATGACTGAGAGGGCTTCTCGGAGGGAATAGGAGGCCTCTTGGGAATTCTCCTCTGATACTGCTGGTGTGTGACTTTCTGTCTTTCTTTCTTCTTGTCTTTCTTTTTCCTAGCAATCGGTAGTAGAATTGCAGTGCTCTTGCTCCCACAGAGGGTTGAGTCACGCCCTGTCACCTGCTGAGCCTGGTGTGTGCGTGGTCCCGACACAGCCAGGTGCTCACCTTGCGAGCGGCCTCCAGCCTGAGCCAGGAGGGACCTCTCGCCTCCCAGCCCTCCAGCATCACAAGCCAGAAAGTGCTTTCTAATAAATGAAAATAATTTACAAATGCTGATGTCCGTCATCTACACAGAGTGCTTGTTTTCTTTTTAACGTATCAAATTTTATTATTTGTGACATCTTACTGCATTCATGTGGTTGTAGAAGAAAGGGTGAAGCGGTCTTTATCCCAAGAAAATGCCATTCATTTGGAAACAAGTCAAACCCCATCATATCGTGTGGGGACAACTGGAACTTAATTTTTTCCCATACCTTTGCTTCTGTGACTTTTTATTTCCAGCTTAAGGCCCCAGACTCCCTTCTTCCCAGAGAAGATGATGGTAATAGCAGCATGGTGCCAGGAAGCATGTGCTGCCCGTGGCCTGGCCCCCAGCCAGATTGCTCGGGACTTCAGCCCAGCTCTGTGACCTGTGGCTGTGTATGTAGCCTTGGGGTGTCATCCACCCTCCTGGTGCCTCAGTTCGCTCATCCGTAGAATGAAGATGATGTCCTACCTTGAGAGGCTATTGTGCAGATATAAAGCACTGCTCAGTACCTGGCACGCCAGGGCTATATACATGTCACCGGTGTTGATTCTGTGGTTATTTCATTTTTGTCTCTTGAGCACCTTTCTCCAACCCCACCTTACTCCATGTGGATTAGGGAAAAGATCTCCTCTCTTGCACAGGCAAATATCCTTCTTTCCTCTCAGGTACCCCTGGTGTCTGGGAATCCTTACAGAGGTGATGCAGGACACCCCTGGGCCTGCATGCCATGGGAATGATTTCTCTTGCTGTCTCCCCACAGGGTGTGGACACTGTAAGAAAATGAAGCCAGAGTTTGAGAAGGCAGCCGAAGTCCTCCATGGAGAAGCGGATGTAAGCTTCCTTTCCTGACCCCGCACCATTCTCTTTTAAAGACTCACCGACATGGGGAATCATTACAACAACTGGCCCTGGAAGTCCTGCAGCAGCTCTCCCAGTCCCTGGAGGCCTGCGGTACCTCTGTGTCCCCAAGTAGACATGTCTCGGTCAGACAGGTGGGGTGCCTGCCAGGGATCAAGGGGACAGAAGGACTTTGGGGCCACGTTCCCATGCCCATCCCGGTGACCTCTGTCTGCTCCCTCTTCTGGGGCCCTGGCTGCCCAACATGGTTGATAGGGCAGATTCAAAGGCCTCATTTCAGCCCATAAATGAGAAATGATGGAAATGCCAATGTTCAGCTGTTCCCTGGGACTAGGAGCCCATAGGACCAGCCACCCCCAGTCAGACTCCAGCAGGTCTAAGATGGGTTGGGGAGAGGGCAGCATCTGGGCCCCTCTGTTCCACCAGCACTGTGTCCGAGGCTGTAATGCATGGTTGGCCTTTCCCCCATCCCAGAGCTCTGGTGTCCTTGCAGCTGTCGATGCCACTGTCAACAAGGCCCTGGCAGAAAGATTCCACATCTCAGAATTTCCTACTCTGAAGTATTTTAAGAATGGAGAGAAATACGCAGTGCCTGTGCTCAGAACAAAGAAGAAGTTTATTGAGTGGATGCAAAAGTAAGTTTTACGATCTCGATAGCACATCTTAGCTGCGGGCTGTCAGCCGCTGGAGACTACCTGGAGGAGATGAAGCAAGCTTCATGGCCCACTGTCCTGGGCTCAGGGCCCACAGGAGCCGAGACAGATTTGGCTCCCTAAAGCCACCCCTCATGTGCTGGTCCCATGTCCTGATGCAGCAGGTCACTGGCAGCCCCTTGGGATGCAGCTCTGTCAGCTCCACTAAGCCGTAGGTTCCCTTTTCTCTCAGTCTCCTCGGCCCCAGCTCTGCCATCTGCATTTTATTCCATCCCCTTGGACAAATGATGGGAACACACAGCTCTTCATGTCCAGAGCTGGACTCATTTTGTCCTGGGTGGATGGACTCCTCAGACATGATGTTCTGAGAAACACCAGCTTATGGAATGGGAGCAGAGTTACCACTAGATTCAGGAGAGGCCTCTAGCAAGGGTGAGTGGGCTGGCGAGGTCCTGTCATCGGCTCCTCCCACTTTGTCCTGCTCATCCGCTAGGGGAGGATTCTAAGGGTAGCTAGGCCATTGTTTTAGGGACCGGGGGAGGGGGCGGTTTTCCTCCAAAAGGGACAAGGTGCCTTCTGGTATCTGAAGCAGGTGGCTGATTGACACCTGCTTGTGCAGCCTTGCTCTGGTGCCAGGGCCATTTCGCTGGGAGGTACTGAGTGGGGAGGGCTCAGGCCAGGCCCTTGTGATGCTTGGGCATGTGGGTAGAGAGCCAAGGGGATTGGGAGCCTTGTTTGTTGTTAATCAGTGCTCCAGAGTCCTGGGCAGACGGCCTCTGTCCCTTCCGTGTGTGGCCCCTACTGCTGGGGGCCTGAGAAGCGCTGGGTTAAAGCGTGGGCTCTGCAGTCTGAGAGACCTGTGCTGCGATCCTGACCCTGAGCCACCTACTTGGCCCCTCTAAGCCCGATTTCTCATCTGTAAAATGGA
>CAUYSK010077055.1:0-28605 GCA_963575035.1 Avahi laniger | reverse complement strand
GCCCGGCCTACAGTTATTTTTTAATTCAGTTTTTTTTTTAACTTGTCATTGACTTGAAACTCATTGTAGTTAGTTTTGGAAGGGGTCTTCTAATGCTTACATACCTAAATTTCTTTTTAACTTTTTTTTTTTTTTTTTTTTTTAGAGAGGGTCTCACTTTGTTGCCTTGGCTAGAGTGAGTGCCGTGGCATCAGCCTAGCTCACAGCAACCTCAAATTCCTGGGCTCAAGCGATCCTTCTACCTCAGCCTCCCAAGTAGCTGGGACTACAGGCATGCGCCACCAAGCCCGGCTAATTTTTTCTATATATTTTTAACTGTCCAATTAATTTATTTCTATTTTTGGTAGAGACGAGGTCTCGCTCTTGCTCAGGCTGGTCTCGAACTCCTGAGCTCAAGCAATCCGCCCGCCTCGGCCTCCCAGAGAGCTAGGATTACAGGCGTGAGCCACCGCGCCCGGCCTTAAAATGTTATATTTCTTAGCATATTTATTGCATACCGGTTAAGAGGAAACATGTTTCTCCTTGTCTTGAGAGCTCTATTGGTTATATATTTGTGCTCCATTATAAAACAGCAAACCTCACCATGATGTGTTTTTCTATTAAGAGATTTAGAAATTCTCAATAATAACATAGTTGCACTCTAAGATTTGTGGTTGCCTTGACTGCAAAGACCAGCACTATACTTTATTTCTGTTTAATGGCCATACTTGGAATGCAAATGCTCCAGAAAGCCCGGAATGTGAGCATGCATTGTACACTCTGACTTTTCTCAAAATTGAAGCAATTCAAGGAATTATAAGAGAACACATTTTAAAGCAGAATTAACAAATATTAGAGCAAGATGAGATGTCAGATATAAATTAGTCCAACTGCTTCCATTTACTGGGAATGGAGAGACAACAACCTTCCCTGAACTCCCACTGTGTATGGCTACTTTACCTACATTATTGCGTGGATTTTAATCCTCAAAATACCACTGCAGAGTGGGCATTAAACTTAGTTTTGAATTGAAGAAGGTGACACTCAGATTAAATAATTTTCCCAGCCACAACTAATTGCAGAGCCAGAATACAAACCAAGCTCCAATTCCAAAACCCATGCCATTTCTAGTTCATGCTGCTTTTTCCAATATCATAGACAAAGGAATAGCACCCAGAGAGATGATGTGATAGAACCCAAGGTCATGGAGATTTTCAGAGCTAGCAGTACAATTATTAATACTTCCACTACCACACACTGCCTCCAACTACCAACCCAAAGGTGCGCTGTTTATTCTGTTCCTTTTCTCATGCTCAGGCACAAGAGCAGTGTTCCAGTCTCCCAACCTCTGGAGAAACTCCAGCTTCGCTCTGGTTGTTGTTGGTTTTTTTTTTTTTTTTTTTTGAGACAAAGTCTCACTCTCTTGCCCAGGCTAGAGTGCCGTGCGTCAGCCTAGCTCACAGCAACCTCAAACTCCTGGGCTCAAGCGATCCTCCTGCCTCAGCCTCCCGGGTAGCTGGGACTACAGGTATACACCACCATGCCCGGCTAATTTTTTCTATTTTTAGTTGTTTGTTTAATTTCTTTCTATTTATAGTAGAGACTGGGTCTCGCTCTTGCTCAGGCTGGTCTTGAACTCCGAGCTCAAGCAATCCTCCCACCTCGGCCTCCCGGAGTGCTAGGATTATAGGCGTGAGCCACCGCGCCCGGCCTGCTCTGGTTGTTAACGAAAGTAGGCAGTGAGCATTTAAAATACTGTTGAGCATATATTCACTCAAAGGAAAAGACTGGGAAATGAGCAGCAAGACATCATGAGGAAAACTGCTGGCACCATTCCATTTCCATCAAATAAAGTTATTAACAGTTACCTAGAAGCTTAAAGAGTCTGCGTCAATATTAGGTTTGATATTTTCAACTACCTCTATTGTTCAGAGTGAATGATTTTGTTCTACATGAAGCTAGAGGCTGAGTCAGCTTTAGAGAGGGTAATCAGTGTAATTAGCTGAGGTTTTATCCACATGCAAACTGATTTGTTGGGGGCAGTCGGGAGAAGACATGAGGAGATAGGCAGTGAGTGTAGCCAGATGGAGGAAGCATAGTGGTTAGGCGTGTGGGCACTGGAGTTAGCCTCCCTAGATTCACAATCTGCTTAGCAGTTGTTATAACCTGGAGCAAATTACTAAACCTTACTAAGCCTCGGTTCTTCGTCTGTAAAATGTAAAGCACAGTGCCTGGCATATAAATTCTCAATAAATGGTAGCTATTGTCATTATTAAATTGGCAACACTTAATCATTCTGTAATAGTTTCACAAATACTAACAGATAATAGTGCAGTCGCAATTTAGTTCCTAAAACTCCTTAGGAATATGGTTGAATTGCTAGTCAGTACCAAATAGCTGGCCTCTGATGAGAAATAACCAGCAATATTCCTTCTTCATCCCATGCACTGCTTTTGTTAAAGATTACATCTCTTGAAGACATTTTCATTGTATTATTCCACTATGTCTCACTGATATTGGCAGGAGGTTGCAACTTTTTTTTTAATTTGAAATTTATTTCCATTGTAAAACTTTGATAGAACCACTAAGCAGGCCAGACTCCAAGTCCTTCCAGACAAATGCTCCCCCTGCTGGCTTTCTGTGAGCTGCAGGAACATCTGAGGGCTGTATGAGTTGAAGACGTGAAGGTTGTAGTAATTATTACAGAGAAAATGGAAAGAACAGACTAACTTGAATCTGACTACTGTGTACAGAATGTGCTAAAGGTATTACTCTCTTGTTAAATTTTCAATATATCAAGTACTTTGGAGAAGAGGGCAGGGGATTCATCCAGGTTAGTTGAGACATAGATCCTCCTTTAAAATGGAAAGTATGTGCAGAATAATAAAAGACATGAAGGGTATAAAATGAATGAGATTAAAGACAATAGGAATTTTTGGCTCCATTTTAAGTAATATCCTTTCCTCTGCTGATGTATGACCATTGTCTTCATCTTACTGCAAATTCACTTCAAAGCAGTAGTGAGGTGGTAATAAATTAATGATGTAATAGCAGGATTTTTATTACAACTATTTCATGACTTTTCTGGCTGAAAGCCATAGTTTTCAGTCTTTGGGACATGGTCACTTATTCTCATCAGACAAGACTATAAGAGCCAAAGATTGATTTTGCACATTTTTAAAAAATCTGTCACAGACACAGTATTGGATAGAGTGTAGAAATGATGAAGAAAAAAGAGAAAAAAAGAATGATAAAGAATTTGTATAAAGGAGAAGCAGTTTTCAGTCCTAGCTCTTTATCTTATAAGCTAGCAAAGTGCAGATTATAAAATTTACTTACAGGATGAAAGTCACAGCACATGTATCACTTTTATTATCATTTCAAAGATCATAAAATACATTTTATTATTAACTCAGAAACTCTAGTTTCTTATGATTACAGATAACAAGAGCATTGTATATTATTTGATGTGAATATTTTGCAATGCTTTTATGTCTGTTTTTCTCTTGTTGCTAATTTGCTTTCATTAACTTCATGCCTCCTCTTACATTTCTTCAAAAGGTACGATACGCTTCTTATAAAGCACTTTTATAAACACTGAATGTGCAGCATTTTACAGCCATTTCATTATGCTAACCTTGAAATCTGTCTTGTGCAACAAAACTATTTGAAATGAATGTTAAACATTTTGCAGCTGCATTAATGGAGGGAAAGATACTGAAAAATGACAGGTCTTTTTAACTCAACTATAAAGTCTTGTCTTGTTTTAATAGATCCTTTATAAAATGTGATGAGGTTGACCCATCAGTCACTTTTTATATAGCCTCCATGTGAAATGTGGGTTTAAGTGGCTATAGTTTCCCTAATGAGAAAAGCTAAATGTAAAAATGCTTATGGAGCTTCTTCCCTGTGGGTTTCACTGCACCTTTTCCCAGTGAAAGGATTTAGGTGTTCATGCCAAACAAAGAAAGTGGTGGAAATTTTATCAAATCCTTCGTCAAAGCTAATACTGTCTTGAGGGGAGAATGTTGAATGCAGCTTGTGCATTCCACACTGATTCCGTGTAAGCTCTTTCTTCCATCTATACTGAGGTTTATGGATACTATTATACCATTTCTGTGTAAATAGAAACTCTCCATGCCCACAGGTATATCATGATATTAACCACATAATTGCCAAAGTCAATTACCATGTAGACAAGAGGCCATGAAAATGACCATTTTGCATTTAGGTTTATTTTCAGTCATGTCAACAACCAATCTCAGCTGAGTCATTCAGATCAAGCACATGATGATCCGAGTCAGTATTAAGGTGGCCAAAATAACCAGATTATGATGTGCAGGCTTGAGTTTAGATCAGACAGACACAGCCACAGTCCATTAGCCTCAATAGAATGACACAATGTAATTTCCATAAATTACTGTATTTTTCTCCACATTTCAAGTAGACAATGCATAAACTACCATTAGTATTCACAGCAGCAGAATGTACCTCTTTCTGTATGAAACCATGATTTGGAATGACTCCAAAGTCAGTTTGGTGTCGGCAAAACCCCATCGTTCCAAATAAGGATGGCATTCACTGTTTCATTCCAAATGAACAACAGATAATAAGCAATAATTATCCAAATATGCTTAGTTTTCCTGCAACTGTATTTCTGTGTTTGTAGGAAAATTGTACCTTCTATAATTTGCACACCCTTTTGAAGTTTCTTATACAAAATATGGGTATTTTATACTACAAAAATGTGGGTATTCCTTTCCTGGGGTGTAAGTATAGATGTTTTGTTTCTTATTTCTCCTCTCTGTGCCTCAATTCCTTTATGTGTAAAATGCTTCTGTTGGCTTATCTGTAAAATAGTACCTAACCATAGGGATGGACGATTAAAGGAGTTAGTACATGTAAAGCAATTAGACAGAGTCTTGCACGTAGGAAGTGCTCAATAAGTGTTAGCTATTACTGTTTTCATTTTTATTACCCTATTACTAGGGATGCTCCTTTGCAGTATTGATCTTTTACACAAAAAATTATCTCTAGAGTCAGATTAGTCCAGAATAAATGAAATATGTATGACAACAATGAAGAAAGACTAAAAAAGGTCTGAATTCATAATTGAAACAATCAGTATACTTTTAGCATTTGGAAATGTGACACATTCTTTTCTGACTTATCCAGATGTTTTTACTTTTTCTGATTAAAAGAGAAATGTTCCCAGATGAAACTCTAAGCTAGCATAACTATTAGTTAGAAAAATCTGTTGCAAAGCAGATTTTTACATCTGAAAAGCTAACAGTGATTATGTTCAGGAAATAAATAAATAAGGGTTGTTTTAGGCATCCAGGGACCAACAGGAATTGTAGACTTAAAAAATCAAGTAGGTTTGTTATGGTTAACCAATAAAGAATACTATTTATCAAAAGATCTGCCAAAATTATTTGATCAGAGTGTAGCAGCTAAAACAACTGAATTTTCCAGAGGCTGAAAAAAGGTTATCTTGGGACACAGGAATTTAAATTTGCTTCAAAGTGGTGAAATGCTAGTACAGACAGAGAAGAGCTTGATTTGCCAGCTCTCAGCCCAGAACTACCCTCTTCCCACAGAGCCTGGAGACGTGCCAGGCTCCTACGCCTATTCTTGACTTTATGACAGAGTGGGTTCTCTTCCTGTGAGCTTTTCTGGGCATGGAAGAACATAGCGTAACCAGGATGGAGCTCTGCCACACAACAGAATTATCCTAGGGATGATGTGGCAATGTTTTATAAAACCTAGGGAGCAGATTTTCATTTCTGCAGACAGAGCCAGCCTTCAGCAACGTGGTGAAGGAGATGAAGTTTCCTGAACACAAGCCACTACCCACCATTGAGCATTCAGTGCCTTCACACTGCCTCCTAACTTCCCACGGTCCCTCTCCCTGAGTAGCACTCATGATGAAGGATCATAACTTGCCACCCTGGCTGCACCTCGAGAGTTTTATAAAATACTGCTGCTTAGGCCCAACCCCCAGAATTCTGATTTAATTGGTCTGGGATGGAGCCTAGGCAAGGTTTTTCTGTCTTTTTGTTTTGTTGTGTTTTGACTCAAGTTCCCCAGACGACGTTGATGTAGAGCCAAAGTTGAGAATCACTGATATAGAAGAAGAAGAATGTTTCTCAGTTTGGTATGCAGGCCACATGCAGAAGAATCACCTGGGATGCTTAAGAAGTAGATTCTTGGGCATTTAGATATTCTCAATCTGCATTTTAACAAACACCTCAGGTAATGCCAATGAACAGTAACATTTAAGAATAAAATCTTCCCCTTATTAAAATTCACCCATCTTCTGTTCCGTTCCCTACTAATTGGATAAACAATGGGTGCTGTTGAATGTGTTATTTTTCGATCAAGACTTCTGAAGACAACTCGGAGGGTGATATCAGTAGTAAGAATTTCAACAGCAGGCCGGGAGGATGGTTTTGTTTGTTTAGGGGTTTTGGGGGGAAGGAAGGTGGAGGAAACAAGCCTTTTAGTGCCTCTCAAATCCTGTTATACAGGTAGTTTCCTATTTGACTTGTGGCCTATCCCATGTGGCTAAGGCTTAGTTTGTAAAAGGGAAGAGTTTTGATCTCCTGAGCTCCACTAGACATTTATATGAATATGATAATAAATATAATCTAGTTCCCTGCCACATGGGTGACCAACTCCATGAAAGGACAATGTCTTTGCTAAATTTATTGAATTCGAAGTGAAGAGTGATCATTTACTAGTACCTACCCATTTCTCTTCAAATGTGGAATGGATTTTGACAGTGTTTCTCCTATGACTTCACCTTACATCAGTGGTTCTCGAAGTTGGTTGTACACCGTAATCATCTGGGGAGCTTTAAAAAATATAGATATCTGGTTTCCACCTCCCAGTTTCTGATTTTATTGGTCTTGGGTGGGCCTGGTCATGATATTTTTTTTTTTTAAAGATCCCAGGTGATTCTACTGTGTAGCCAAAGTCTGAGAATCACTTGCTTCCACAGGTGTGCCCAGCAAAGCTTATAGGAAGAGAACTCAATAAGTTAAATTATTACATGTAAGCAGCAAAGGGTAAAAAGATTTTTCCCTGTGATTAAAACAAAAATTCCTGCCAGGGTGGTGACCCACACCTGTATTTCCAGCTACTCAGGAGACTGAGGAAGGAGGACTGCTTGAGCCCAGGAGTTCAAGTCTAGCCTGGGCAACACAGTGAGACCCTGTCTCATTTTTTAAAATCCTACTTTGAAACCTGTACATGGTCTGAAGAGTATTGTGCATGCACCATCATCATATACCATCATGACATGGGGTGTTGTTGTTAACATGTGCCTTTTGTTCGATTTTTAATTCTCTCACATCGTCTATTTCCCTCCTTCGTCAGCTATACCGAAACCACTCCTCTTTCTAGAAATAAAGACAAGAATTTCTTAAACTGAGATCTGGCCCATCTGGGTCTGGATGTCTTTTTGTTTTGTTTTGTAGATCACTCTCCGGGCGCATTGTTGGAGGCGTTTGGTGGTTCTTCACCCTGATCATAATTTCTTCCTATACTGCCAATCTCGCTGCTTTCCTGACTGTGGAGAGGATGGTCTCTCCCATAGAGAGTGCTGAAGACTTAGCTAAGCAGACTGAAATTGCATATGGGACCCTGGACTCCGGTTCAACAAAAGAATTTTTCAGAGTAAGTGCTTTGTAGTTAATTGGGCCTGCTGGTTTTTATTTTATCATCTTCTCACAAAGGCAAGTTCACAGTGCTTTCCAGGGACGGTTGGGAAACAGTGGAAATGTTATGGAGGAAGAGCATCTTAAATACAGTACTGCCTAGTTGGTGATCTACATCATTGTCCTTTAGAGCTAAGACACATGTGAGACAATAACAAGTGACGAGTCGAGAGTACTGAGTTTGAACTCCCTGATTAGAATCCCAACACTGCCACAAAGTGATTGTTTGTCCTTGGGCAAGTCTTTTAACTTCTGTTGGCTTCAGTCCCTTTACTTGAATAATGAGGGGATTGAACTAAAAAATATTTATTCTTTCTTCTAGCTTTTACAAAAATAGTGATTTTGTCTCAGCGGTTCACAGAAGTTAGGTAATCTCTAAGACTCTGATGAGTGATTGACTATAAGAAATTATATATTCTATTTTAAATATTGTTTTTTTATTGAAATGTAATACAGTTGTTTCAAGTATTCATGTACATAGTGATAATTCAATTTTCAGGACAGATGATAATTATCTTAATTTCTTGATTGGATTCATTTCTCCTAACCCCCATAGGACAAATCTTATTGGGGTAAAAGCAAATTGTTCACTAGCAAAATTTAGTAAAGCTATGTAAACTCAGTCAAAAGGAAAGATGAAAGGAGATTGAAGTATAAAATGATAGAATAATAATATTATGGACAAATCACTTTTACAGGAACTATCAATATCTTTGTTCTGTGGTGACTAGACTATGAGGAAGAATACCGGTGGAGTTTTTAAGAACTCAAATGTTTTTCATTTCCCCCAACAAGGAAAATACATTGGTTTAGATTAGAAAACAGACCCATTCTATACAATACCATTGTCTGCTACTATAACCACTGTAACTGATTGTAGCGATGGTCCAGAAGCCACTTGGGTAGTAGGTAGAGAGAAAAATTTTACTCACTCTCCCAATCAATAATCAAGTTATTGAATGGCAGGTGTAATTACTGACTTCTCCTCAAAAGTCCAGAGTAAACAGATGGTGGTTCTAAACCCACTAATTTTAATAATCAGTAAGAAATATATTTCTACATGTAATATCATGAGATTTGTCCAATTATTTCATGGTAAACCAGGAAGAGTGTGTTTCTTGGCATTATAGCAATTAACTAAAACCTATTTCCTCTCCCTGAAGGAGAAAGTGCTCATTTGGGGACCCTTTATGGAATTCTCATTGGCTTGGGATATCCATATCTCACCCTCTACTGCCTGTTTACTGAGCAGATCATAATCCCCATCTGGGGAGAGGGGTCCAGTGTTGGAAGCATCAAAATGACATGAGGACCTTCTGAAACTAATCTGGCTTTGACTCTCACTACTATGGCAGTCCCAGAAGCATTTTTAGGAACAATCCCCTACCCCCATGAAGTCATTCACATGTGTCAGGGCTAGAAGCCAGGGATTTCCATCTGCTGAGTAGTCAGCACATAATCAGCTCCATGGAAATCTGGTTCAGTATCAACCTTCAACAGAGCTTATGTCCACCATCCCAATAGGCATCAAGTTGCTATATGAAGTAATTAACCACTTAGGATATTAAGACACTAAACTTGGACCCTCTGATAAGAGGTACTTGTTCCACTAGAAAGCATTTTTCCGTCAACATCAGAGATTAGAAAGGTATGCTTTAAATGGTAATCAATAAATGGCATCAATTCCCATTAGGCTTTCAAAGGCCATTCATCCATAGTGCAGACGAAATGAGGTTCTCTGGGAAGCCAGGAAGATTTATTAGCACAAAAGCTTGAAGGTGTGACCAAATAGTCATTGCTCCCACGCCCAGACCTCATCCCCTATTCATTTTGTGACTTTCTCAAAAAGCAGGAAAGTGTCTACTAGGTCATTCAATGATGGTTTCATTAAAGAGCATCATATTATCAAAGCTCATTTGAATCGACATTCAATTCTGAGCAAAGCTATTGCCACATTTTAATTTCTAATGCTCACCAATTCCTAGCCAGCGAGTAATTTGTACAGAAATGGGGCTGTTTTGAAAATCCGATTAGAGAGGGAGCTGGGTATTTCTAGGTATAAGGAAGTAAGTGCAAATCATTTTCTAATTCTGGCATGCCACTTTTTTTCCTTTCCCCAAATGGTCACTGGTGACAGCATTAAGGACTCTGTGGGGTGGTTCTTTAGGGCAGCAAGCAAAGGTTGATGATCTAAGAGTGGAACTATAAGAGCAGCATAGAAAAATCAACTCCTTTAGCCTGTTTGTACTGAAAATGTTATATAAAGCTAACAAAGGGTATGCTTGGTATTCATATAATACAGAGGGGCCAGCCACTTAGTCTCCAAGCCACTTTTCCTCACTATGTTCTCTACCCCACCTCTCCTTGAACCCAATGGAGCAGAGAAGGCAGCCAGCAAGGGCATGTCGTCCTTCATTTAGGAATAGCCACAGCCATGTCCCTTCCCCCTTAATCCTCAGTGATCTGAAGGCATCAGGCAATTTTAAAAACAATAACTCCTCCACACATACACAAACATACACAAAAATTGGGGATATCTGATGGAATGCCTTCTAAACTTTAGAGGATGAAACAAGATCACATGCAACATTTACAAATATAATATGAGCTCATTTCTTCCCATTCTCACACTATACTAAATACCACAGGGACCAAATAGTAATACCATAAGACAGCCTGGGGCTAGCCCTCTAGTTCTTCCACTAAGAGAGAGAAATAAATAAAATACAATTCTTTTCTAATTGCCCTGCAGACATTTTTACTTGTCCTGAGTAAGGCTGCCATTAAAACGATGATATTTTAAAATGATTCCTTTGTTTCTCTCATTTTCTGAGCTTTCCCTAGCTGTCATCTCACAATCACATAAAGGCAGTGGCACAGAGGGGCCTGTTCCATCAGGAAAGGCAGGGAGCAAAATGTATGCAGCTGGAAGAGACATTTGGAATATTACTATCCACCCTCTTGACTTGAAAACCGATTTCTTTAGACAGCAGCTCCAAAACTAAATATCCCAACCACAGGTATAGGCACGTGTGCTAAAAAACAAGTCAACAGCTTTATTGTTGTTGCCAGAGAAACACCACTATGATTTGGAAAGCTACACTGAAACAATCATTCTCCACTAGGTTTTGGAAATTTAACCTGATACAGACTCATGTTAAAAAGTAGCACTGGGAGAAAAAGCAATTCTAAAATTCTCTCTGCCTGTGGACTCTTAGACATATTAGAAAACAACTAGAATGCTGGATTTCTTTTCCAGATACTTAGCCATATCCCCATTGCAGGTAGTGGGAAGATAAAAGGAGATTTTTTTTAAATGAATGTTTACTACTAATTTAAACCCCTTTAAGAAAGTAAATACAGGTTGGCAGGGGAGCAAGAAAAAAATTTAAAAATTTAAAATACATAAAAAAAAAATTTAACAAGAAAGTAAATATAAAAGGAAAGGAGTAGGGAGAATGGTGACTTGTCCCAGTGCCCTAGACAGGACAGAAGAATGGAACTTTATCAGGAGGCCACTGAGGGGATTATGCGGTCTTCTGAGTTGCAGATATTGTAAGCCCCATGAAGCACAGTTAAATTACTAAGGAAAAATGTTTTGTCTCAACATAAAACTCTTTGTTGTCTCAGTCATTTTACTTTTTAATTTTTTTTAATGTAGATAGCAAAAGGAGGGGCCCTCCCAAGCTGATTTGGAAAGTAGTCTCTGCCAATAGTATTTAGATTCTGCTTACACATTCATAATCTCACACACAAAAAAAACATTTTCAACTGGAGTCCACATTTCGTCAACATTTATTGGTTACTTATAATACGGCTTTTGAAGTATATAGGGAAAGGAGAAAAACCTTTCCACAAATGCACCTATGCAAAGTATGTTGACATTTTGACATGATCAAGAAAATTATCCATGAATCTTTGAGTTTTATTACAACTGAACTATGTACACAATGGACCTCTCTGACTCCTTAACCCATCCCCTTGCCTTAGAAATCACATCAAAATTTTCTCACCAAATACTATGATGAATTTGAGATCTTGACAAACAATATACCTGGAAAACTGCAACCAAATTTCATTAGTTTGAAATTTGATCATATGATATGACCAAATGTTTGAGGACCACCGCCAAACTATACACTAGGGAACACATGACAGCAACAGCAAGAGATGAGTTGACACTAAGGGATAGTAGGTCAGAGACATGGCTGTTTTGATGCTGCCTTATCAAAAAAACTCTTACTTTCCTATGTGATATAATACATTATACAACAAGAGTCATAGGTTAAGACTGAAGGTGGAGCAACAGCCACAGGTGAGGACGCTGAGGCCTGGCCAAACAGGCTTCTGGAAGAGGGAAAGATACATTGAGACCGCTGTTGGCCTTTTCCATCCCTCAGCAGCCAGGGATCTGTGGTTCCATAAGGTCTTCCTTGCAAGCAAATCTCAGACTGGACAGAAAGACAATCTCCAAGGAAGTAGAGGTTTACACAACAACTATGCACACAACTGAAAACACACTTCATATCTGCCTCCAAGAGAAAGGAGAAAATGTGACCATGAAGACAGGTTAATAATAATGCCTTAGATTCCATTATTTATTCAGCACTCTTTCAATAACTTTTTTTTAACACATTCTATGTGCAAAGCTCCATGGTCCAGCACTGAGGATCCATACATCTCTATAAATAAAATTAAATTCATATCTTTTTGCCAGATCACTTGAAAATACCTAGACTGACTTTTTCGCCACATTTGGAGATTATTTGGGGGATAGATTGACTTAAAGTGTAGGTGTCTCAGATAATTAGATGATTATCCCTCCAAAGAAGCTGACGGTATTTATTTCTATGGAGCTACTTTCCAGCATGGGCCAATCTAGGGGTATGCTTCATGGTGACTAGTAGCAGGGTTAATTAATGATTCTCCATAACCACAACAGGAATGTCAACTAGTTGATGAATAAAACAGAAATGGCCTCTACCCTCTAGGAGCCCACAATCTAGTGGACTGTCATTTTTCAATACATACTCACATATTACCATATTCAGTCCACACAACAATTCTGCAGTGTAGCCAGAACAAGTATTATTACACCTATATCATAGAAGAGACAATCAGATGACATTGCGACTTGCTGAGCATCACTAAGCTCAATGGAGAAATGCTGGAATTGGGATCCACATGCTCTGAGTCCAGACTCGATCCCAGTGCCATTCTGACAGCACATGTTAAGGCATCTGTATCATCTCCTGGTTGATCTTCATTTTTATTCTTCTTGATGGATCAATCAGAAAAGGAAACCTATACCTACTTTTAAAAGACATTTTTCCTTATTCTTTCAACTTCAAAAGGGAGCCAAAATAAGAAGGCAAAGAAAGAGAAGACATCCATAAAGCTAGAGTGAATGCCATCAATGCATCAAACCCTATTGTTACATGGCTTGTTACAGCTTCCAACATGCTAAGGGTTATGTCATGTATGTGGATAAAACTGGAAAGAACAAAATGAAAATTATTTCTAGTTCCACATCCACTGATGACTTTCCTGTTTTTCTTTGGGAAAGGGATATTTGGTCTCAATTTCTTTATTTAGGAAGAATATTCCCTGCTCTACTTTCCTCATGGGGTTGGTGAGAGGCTAATATCCCAAAAAGCTCTTTAAAAGTATAAAAGTTTCTACAAATCCCAGGAGACATTAGGAAAATGGTCCAGCAATACAGCAATTAAAACCTAAAACCTCTCCAGACAAGGCTCTGTAGAGATGTGAGGGGTACTTCTCAAAAATGAAATAAGATCACTCTCAGTGGAAGAGATGTGGGGGTTTTTTTTCTGGCTTTGCTAGGAAACAGAAAGCTCATTTATATCTTTCCCCCATCCTCATGATCCCACTCCTACCCCTAATTATAAAATATTACTACTAACCTCATCTCCTAGTCTGTCCTTCTTTAGCCATTCCTTTGTGGCCTGTAGATTCAACAACTTCAACATGCACAATTTAGAGCTGCCCTTGAAGACCGTCTAGAAACTTCAGTTGCTTCCAAGGTGGCATGCCGGCCATCTGGCCAAAGTAACCAACCATATGGATTTTATAGCCTATCTCCATTAGTCCTACCAGGTAACCTACTTGCTTATGAGAGCATTTCACAGCCCGGAAAGCCTAAGGGGGTTAAGTCTCTGTTCTCTTGGAGGCTGCCAACTCTCTCAGACAACATCAGAGTAATTAACATCACGCAGGACACCCAGATCTTTGTAAGAACTCTGAAACTCTCTTGCCTAGAAAAACTCATCTCAGGATCTCACTTTCTTTTCTCATCTGGTACAGTCAAATCATCTAATAGACTTTCAGTTAAAAGAATGAGATCCATCTGTTCAATTAGACTTTCCTTGAGTTCACCTGACAAGCCTGCACAGGTTAATTATTTACAATCCTTCATTAGCACCATGCAGAAGTCTAAAATCTTAAGGATCAAGTAAAATTTCAACTTACCGAAACTCCACTAACAAAAACGATTAACTGGAATGCTTGGTTGCACTCCACATTTGATAGGAAAAGACAACTCACACTAACAAAACGTTGATATGAATTTTTTTTCCCAAAAAAAGGTAATGTCCTACAGTCAGATTAATTCCAGTCCTCAACATCTTCTATAATACATTTTTAGTCAGAAAGTAAATAAATATTGAAGCAATTTAGGCATCAGGGACACAGTACAGGAAACATGACAAAATACTTACCTTCAAGGAGTTTGTATTCTGTTGGAAGGAGACAAACAATAAACACATAAACAAGTAGATGTATGGAATAATTTCATGTATGATACGTGCTTTAGACTGTTTAAACTGGGAGCTTGAGAGTGGAGGGAGGGTTCAGAGAAAGCCTCTTCAAGGAGGTAACATTTGATTAGAGACCCGAATGATAAGAAGAGGTAGCCATGTGAAAATCTGACGGAAGAGTGTTCCAAGCAGAAGAAATGATAAGTGCAAAGGTCCTGGGGCAGGAACAATCCTGGAAGGTTTAAAGGGCAGGAAGAAAATCAGTGTGGCTGAAGAATGTAAGCCCACAGTAGAGTTATGGTGATGAAGATTGTGTAAAGTGATCAGATTTAGGATATATTTTGGAGGTAATGTCACAGAATTTGCTGATGGATTGGAGTGATGAGTAAAAGGGAAGAGCCAAGAATGACTCTCAGAATTTTGGTCTGCATCCCTTTTCAGTGATCACTAATGAAATCTCTAAGTCCTACATTCTTTAAATGATCCAGGGATACTTGTTAAACTGTAGTAATGAGGACTAAAAAGATACTAGGACACTAGTTAGAAAATTTTCCAAAGTGTTGAAGAATGTTACCTGTCTGACGGAAAGGTTGTCTCTGCTGTAACTTTTTTTAATAGCTCTATTAAGATATAATTCACATAGCATACAATTCGCCCACTTAAAGTATGCAATATGATGGGTTTGGGTATATGACATTATTAATTTTTTAAAATCATGATAAAATATATGTAACAAAATTTGCCATTTTAACCATTTTTAAATATACAATTCAGTGGCATTAATTACATCTACAATGTTATGCGACCATCATCACTATTTCCTAAACATTTTCATCGCCTCAATTAGAAATTCTATAACCATTAATCAATAACTTCCCATTCCTCTCAGCCCTTGGTCACTTCTAATCTACTTCCTGTCTCTATGAATCTGCCTATCCAGGTACCTCATATAAATGGAATGATACAATGTATGTCCTTTTGTGTCTGGCATATTTCACTTAGCACAATATCTTCAGGTTTCACCATGTTATGGCATATGTCAGATCTTCATTCTTTTTTATGGCTGAATAATCTTCCATTGTATGTATATACCACATTTTGTTTATCCATCCATCTGTTGATGGCCACATGGGATGTTTTCACCTTTTGGCTATTTGCGAATAATGCTGCTATGAACACTGATAAGCAAACATCTGTTTGAATCCTTGCTTTCAATTTTTTTGGGTATATACCTAGGAGTGAAATTGCTGGATCATATGTCAATTCTATGTTTCCCTGGTATAAATTTTTTGAAGTTTATTTTGAAACAGAATAGATGAGGGCATCTTCTGTTTTGTTTTCTTCCCACTCCTGCCTAAATAATGCTAATCTCTGAGGCAATAGATATTTCTGCTTCAGTAGGAAAAGGGTCTCTAGATAACAGGAGGGGAGGCCAGAATTTTAGTTAATATCACAAAGTTTCATGTTGATACATGACTGAAGTTTAGGAGGAGGTATGTGTATGCGTGTGTCAAAACAGATCTGAAGCCTTGTCTACACCACACATTTGTACAGAAAGTCCTAGATACTTCAGCTAGGAACTCCAGCTTGTAGAAAAAACATAGAGTAGCATGCTTCCTCTTTCTGTGTTTGGGTTGCAACTCCAGTGCCTCAGCAGAATGCACTAGCAGGCAATGGTAAAATGAAACCCACTGTCCTGTTCTAAATGGTTTAGAATATTACCTGTTGGAAAGGAGGGGCTTGGATAGAGATGATCTATGGCATTTCTTTTTAGCTCTGATTGCAGGCATCTGTCTGTAAGCTATCCTCAAAATTGATCTCCTATCTGTGCACTCCTTGGTGCCCTAATGAAGATGTTCCTGAAGGTGGTTAGCTTCTATGCCTAGAGAAACCTGAATTCCAGATGTGAGTGTTGCTTCCCAGTTTTATCAAAATTCTTACATGTTCACAGCCTGATTTATTTGACTCTCAATTTTATTTCCTTTGAGTGTCTGGTTTGGGCTACAGACTATTTCTTCTATCAGCCAGTAACACTGATTTTCCAAGCCACTGGGTAAAGAAACCTGTCCTAGACACTCTGGGAATAAATAGGAGACACAATCCATATCCCTGAGTCCAGTATGCAGACAAGAAAGGAGTCAGGTGAGTTTATTAGGAATGGTTTCTAGAGAAAGGGGCATTTTAAAAATATTTGGAGGTAAAAAAAAAAAAAAAGAATCCAAAAACAATTCAAGGAGGATGTGAGAATATATTTGTGACAAAATATAAGACCAAGACTTTATATCATGTTAAACTGTGGCCACTATTTGCTGAGGTACTGTTAGTTCTCTCTAGTGCTCACACTAAGATTTGTTTGCATGAAATATATGTATCTTTGGGAAAGAGGGAATTTAGGAGGGATTAAAACAACTCATTTCTGAGGAAAAATTATTGCTTTGGAACAATTGTATCAGAGTAGAAATCAATGTATAGACTGTCAGGGGTAAATTGGAAATCATTGCTCAAGGCCGAGGTGCTCTGAACACCGTCTTATTTCTAATTTTATGGTTCACATTTTTATGTGAATATGAGGTTCATTAGAAAGTTACTCTCCAAAGAATACTTTACTTTCTTTTAAATGAGTTTGAGAAGCCAATATGGAAAAGCAAAATCAATCTGTGCTTTTGGCAAATGATATGAAATGAAAGAAGATTTCACAGCAAATTTTTCATACTTAAAAACAACTCCATTACATTAGACATGGTTTCAGACAAAATGAACAACCCCTTTCCTGAATGTGGTAGCATGAATGGACTAGTCATAAAGAGAGTAAAATTAAAGACCCTTTGCAAAGAACTTTGAAGTTTCATTCCCAAATGTTTGTATCCTGCCACTTTCCTCTGAACAGACAGGCAGGCAGACACACACACATATAATGTACAATTGAGATACTTATGACTAGTGTGTTATTAAAGTTTATTATATATGAAAGTAGCAGAGAGTAAACTGCCCCACCAGCCAGACCCCGAAGAACACTTTACACCATTTTCTCAGCCTAGAGTTTCAGCCAATTGCACAAACAGGAAGACTGGGAATACCATGGTCAATAATTGAGGATAAATATAAATAAATTCAAGGAGCCTTGGATAAATTCATGCAATATAGATCCATAGAAAGTTGTTAAAGGCGGCTGGGCACTCTGGCTCACGCCTAAAATCCTAGCATTCTGGGAGGCCGAGGCGGGAGGATTGATTGAGCTCAGGAGTTCGAGACCAGGCTAAGCAAGAGTGAGACCCATCTCTACAAAAAATAGAAAAATTAGCTCAGTATGGTGGCACACGCCTGTAGTCCCAGCTACTGGGGAGGCTGAGGCAGGAGGATTGCTTGAGCCCAAGAGTTTGAGGTTACAGTGAGCTATGATGATACCAGTACACTCTACTAGCCTGGGTGACAGAGTGAGACTGTCTCAAAAGAGAAAAAAGTTGTCAAAGGTAAGGGACAGGTGCTTGAAGAATACCTCCACTTTTAGAGTTGACATCCAGAGGACAACCATGGCTCCTCATAGTTCATTGTTGGTGGTCATCTTAAAACATTCCTATTGGAACTGCCCAAGAACTTACCTACAGGGACTGGTTTACAGTTTTTTTACAGGACTGTTTCTCACCACGATTGTTTCTCAATTCACAAGAATTGAGACTATTTAGCCTGAAAAAAAAATATGTAGCAGCTGAATATATTAGAATTGTCTTTAAATATTTGAAAGGTAGATATTTTAAAGATGGATTAGACTCATTCTGTGGGGCCCTAAGGAACAGAACAAAAATCAAAGAGTGCATATTACAGGGATAGAGATTTTAGGTCAATGTAAAAAGAACATTATAATAGAGCAACAAAAAGATAGAATAGGCTGTCTTCATAGATACTGAGCTGTTCATCATTGAAGAGATTTAAGAATAGGCCACTTGTCAGAGATGTTGAATAGGGTACTCAATAATCTGATGAATGACTGCAGTCAACCAGTGTTTTCCAACACTGGTTGCATATAAAATCATTTAGGCAACTATTTTAAAACACAGACTATCAGGTCTCATGCTCCACTTCAAGATGCTGATTCCATGAGTTCGAATAATCTGTGTTTTTAAACGAGCACCTTGAGTGATCCCAACACAGGTAACCAAGAGCCACTCTTTGAGGAACATTCAACTACACGACATATAAGGGAATTTTTGCTTTGCAGGGAGGAGGCTGGGGGCTGGGCCTGTGGGGTAGAAGAAGCCTCAGTAGAAGTAGCTGGGGCCTGTCTGGCATGAAGTGGTGTCTTAAGAGTAATCACAACTCACTGGCTGAGTTGGAGCCTCCTCCTCTGAGTGTTCCTGTAAGAGGGGGAGGGAAAAGAGAAACCTTTCCTCTGATCAACAGGGACCAATGGGAGATGATTGTTGTGAGGTCTGGGATCTGGGGTTGAGTTGACACTGGTGCATTAATGCTTCACCAAAGCTTTAGGGATCCACAAGTGCAGGTCTCTGTAGGGAAGCTCAAGCAATGGTATCTGGCTGGAGACTATGAATAATAAAACTCCCTGAAAACTAAAAGTAGAAGAAAAAGGAAATTATAGTGCAGTAATGGCCAGAAGCCTTGAAATGTTTACAGTTCTGACCTATGATCCAGATTGCACCCTTCCTTTTCCATTGCCTATTTACTGGGAGGATCTTGAGTGACCAGAACTGTTGTATTAATGTCTGTATGGACCGTTCAGAGAATACCATGATTCCTATCCTAGAGGACTGCAGGTGGCCAGGTCCAAGTGCTGGTTATCAGTGGCGATTTTGAATCAGTATGATCCAGGTAAAGGCTGTAGGTAAAAGGAATTTCTTGGAACAAAATGGGACAGAAGTCGAAGAAAGACCAGGAGCCTGGAAAGTCCTACCTTTTAGAGATGCTCTCTCCTACTTTCCTTTAACTGACCCTTACTTCCCTTTCTCTCTCCTTCCTTTACCTGCTGGGTCTTGGGTGGTCAGGGCGTTATGTTAGTGTTTGTACGCAGGCTTCAGGGAATCTCACACCTCAAATATCCCTATGTGGAAGAATTTAGTCAATATCCATAGGTGCTAGTCAGCATGAGAAAATGAAAGCCATAGATCTTGCAAAGAAGTAGGGGCACAAGCAATGTCATAAAAAGAATAAAGAAAATGGGACAGAGGAGCAGACTGCTCAGGAGCTTGGCACCTCTGCCAACATGAAGAAACTCTCCCACTGGCCCTCCCCCATCTCTTTCTTCATCCAACCTGCAGGGTCTCGAGTGGGCAGGGCTTCTGTGTTGGTGTTCTTACAGAGGCTTCAGGGAGTCCGAAGCTTCCAAATTCCCCAGTCTAGAGGACAGTAGGTGGACAAAAAGAAGAGCTGGCCTTCACAAGGGGAAGTTCAAGTATTAAAACGTGGTTGGAGGCTATGGACAAGAGAAATGTCCCTAAAAATGAAAAGGAACAGAATGAGAAATTGCACTAAGAGCTTTGAACTCTTGGCCATTAGCCAAAGCTCTCTCCTACTATCACATTACCCCTCCTTTCCTGCCTCTTTGTCCTTTGATGTGCCTTTTATGATGAGGCAACTCGACTGTGTTACTGCTTCAGGGAGCCTCATGCCTCCAAGTTCCCAGCCTAGAGGACTACAACTGGGTAGATATGAACTTGGTCACCAGGAAGAGCTCAAAACGAGCAGGACGCAAATGCTATCAGGAAGAGGAACAGATTTTAAAACTGGTACAGAAGGAAAAGACAGGTCAGGAGCCTGGAAATTCCTGCTCTGAAGCCAGAAGCACTTGCCTAGTACACCACTCCCTATTCCTTACGCCCTTTCTCTTCACCTACTTGTCCTACTGGGTGTGGGCACCACGCAACCAGTGCAGTTGCATTCATTTCTTACAGAGGCACCAGGGAGACCAGGGGGCCAAGCTTCCCCACATAGAAGACCTGGGGGTGGACAACTGCCCAAATGGCAGGATAAAGCCTCCTGGGAGTAAGTGGAGGTGACTGGTGAGGGGACTATGAGATCAAACCCCTCTTTTTAGTATCCCTACCATGGAGTGTTACTGAGGGCACATCTTTCAGAAAAGAATGGTATGATAGATAGTAACCAGACTGAAGTGCTGGTTCTTAGGCCTTCAAGGAAAAAGTGAGATTTCTGTAACCCTTTCTCCCTCTGTCTCTTTTGTTAATTCTACATTGCTGTTGCCATTTTAACCTGCTATGGACAAACAGAAGTGTGATTATCAAAGGCACCCATCCACGGAGTGGGTATGGGGTGTCTATTGAATATGGGCACCAGGGTAGTGGTACGAGCATTTGGACTCTCAAGCAGGAGAGATGTGTTTTCCAGTCCAGAGGCCACATTGCCCAGCCTTCATCCACATCAGCGGTCAGGTGCAGTTGATCAATTTTCTAATCAGCGCAGCCTTTGCTGATTAAGACTAAGCTGTGGACATTGCTATGCTTCATATAGGGTTAAGCTTGGAACTGTTAACAAGGTGGATAGAGTATTCCCACCACAAAGTATCTGTATATCTGAAGGATTCTTAAGAGGAACTATTCCTTCTTTCTAACTTACTTTGGGGGTGCCATAATCTCCCAAACAAAAGTATAGATCCCAACTACTACAGAAAAGAGAGAGACCTCGGCCGGGCGAAGTGGCTCACACCTGTAATCCTAGCACTCTGGGAGGCCGAGGCAGGCGAATCTTTTGAGCTCAGGAGTTCAAGACCAGCCTGAGCAAGAGTGAGACCCCCATCTCTACCAAAAATAGAAAGAAATTAATTGGACAGCTAAAAATATATAGAAAAAATTAGCCGGGCATGGTGGCGCATGCCTGTAGTCCCAGCTACTCGGGAGGCTGAGGCAGGAGGCTTGCTTGAGCCCAGGAGTGTGAGGTTGCTGTGAGCTAAGCTGATGCCGTGGCACTCACCCCAGGCAACACGGTGAGACTCTGTCTCAAAAAATAAAAAAAAAAAAACACCTTATTTAGTTTAGGGTAGGGGGACTGGGAAGAAGAAAATAAACATACCCCTGCCAGAAAAATAAGAGAATTAAAAATAGGAAAAAGACGTTAAAAGTAGATATAGAGGAGATTGAAAAATTATGAGAACACTGCACAGTTGTGTACACTGAATTTTAAAAACTGGATGAAAGACAATATTGTAAAAAATATAAAGTATATAAATTGTTTCTTCTTGAAGAAAAAGAAAACCTAAGTAGAACAAGGTAGAAGTTTTAAAACTATTCAAATTGATTCTTCTTAAAGAAATAGGGTACATGAGTAGTAGGCCTAGGAAACAATTTTTAAATATCTCCCTAATGTAGTTCTTCAAGCCTTTGTTCTAACGATGTCTTTGGAGGCTTCCAAGTGCCTGCAAGATAAAGCTAGGAGTCCTTACTCTGACCCACAAGCCTTCTGCAATATGTCCTCTGCCCTCTCTCCCACCTTCTGTATACTATACCACTCTTTTTTACGCAGACTGCTCTGCACCCCTGCTTCCCATTCTTTGTTCTACATGCCCATGTCATCTCTGCAGAGTGCCCTTAGCCCTCTTGAACCTATGTCCTGCCTTTTGTTTAAGATTGGGTTTTAGTTCATCACTTTAATGTATCTTTCCCAACTGCCCCATCGTCAGCTCCTCTGCTGACTCTGCCATCAACTTGCTTGTTTTATTTCTCTTTTTTCATGTGTTGTGCTTCCTGTAAGTCTCTTAAAGACAGATAACCTGTCTTTACCCTTCCATCGCATATATATTGATTGTCCATTGTGTTCTACATTGCTCTAGACACTGGTGATAACCTCAGTGGACAAGATAGATAAAATCCCTGCTTTCATGAAGTTTATTTTTGAGAGGAGATAAGCTCAGTCCCCAGCCCCTGATATAACTTATATTCATGATAAGTTCTTAGCAAATGGTTGTGGTGGTAGTGGTGATGGAAATGGTGGTGGAGGTGATAGTGGTGGTGGTAGTGACATAGAGTTTTGTGTCAAGGTGTCAAGGATCACTAAATAACAATTATCTCATCAGTAATTATTTATATTATATAGAGTAGTGTATGAGAGGTGGTAGAGCACAATTGTTAACAGCACAGGATTTGAAATAAGATTTGAATCCTGGCTCCTTCACTTAATTGTTATTTAGAGTTATATCTAAGTTTCTGTTTTATTATCTGTAAAAATATTACCTGCATCTTGGGGATTTTCTTAGAATTAAATGAAATAATGTGCTTCTCTGACTTACATTTTCCCAATGCATGCTGGTTGGTGTAGTTGTAATGTCTGCTGCTGCAGTTGTTCCTTATTAAAAGAAATCACATTTCTGTTGTTAGTAAGTTGATATTCATAAGCGTGATTTGGTTCTAGCTAGTAAGTCTATGGCTATTCAAACACATTCTGATTTCCTGAACAGTAATAACTGTAAAGACCATTGAAGGAAAAGGCTTAGTTTCAAACAAAAGGGAAGATTAGGTTTAGACCTACTAACTTCTAGTCAAGTTGGCTGATAAAGTTCACACTTTAACAGCCCCTCTCTGCTTCAGACACATAGCAATGGTAGATAAAAAGTTTAAAGAAGAAAATCTATGGGACATAGCTGTGCTTCAAAACAACGGAAATATCTTCTTGGCCTCAAAATTAAACGAGATTCAATGAATGAGGCAGAAGCTACAAGCTTTCTGAACTCTCCTTTGGAAGCAGGCAGTAGCCAGCTGGAGTTCAGCTCCTGTGGTGTACTGGGGCCTGCAAGTGATCTACTAAGATGAGAAACTAAAGCCAGGATCACTATTTGAAAATAAAACCAATTTGTTTTTTTAATTTTTTTTTATTTCAGCATATTACGGGGGTACACATGTTTAGGTTACATATATTGCCCTTACCCCACCTGAGTCAGAGCTTCAAACGTGTCCACCCCCAGACGGTGTGCACTGCTCCCGTTAGGTGGGTATATACCCATCCCTTCCTCCTCCAAAACCGATTTTCAACTGAGGACAATCTTGCTCCCCAGGGGACATTTTTCAATATCTGGAGACATTATTGTCATAACTGGGGGAATGCTAATGGCATCTAGTGGGTGGAGTCTAGGGATGCTGCTGAGCACAGGATAGTCCCCCGCTACAAAGAATTATCCAGTCCAAAATGTCTATACCAAGGTTGAAAAACCCTAAAGGATGCAGTGGGCTTTTCTATTGGGAGACTGATAAAAACTAGCATGGACCCACCAAATGAGGCTACATCTTTATATGAGACTATGGGCCTACAGAGTCAGCAAGACAGTGATATACCTTTGCCTGTTCATGTCTCAGAACTGACCTGGATTTCTAAATATCACTGAGGCAAGGCCCCAGAATGCCACTATAAAGCCTGGTTATGGACTGGTGTCAGGGCGCCTAGGTGGAGGCAACTATATAATCTTCAGACAGGGAGGAATGAGCAAGAAGAGAGACAAGAGGGGAAATGACTCCCATTCAAAATAAGCCTGCAAACCAAAATTCCAAAGCACATGAATAAATCTAATACTAAGAAAGATTGCCAACAAAATCAACAACTGGAACATGAATTCTTTACAGATAAATTAATATTTTTAAATAGATATGTTAGATCATGTGTCTAGTAGGAGTGTCTTGTGGAACATGACATACGACTCTGATCAGAGTATCAGAAGAAAGACCTAAGGGTTAGTTGGACAAGCAACACTTTAAAAAATAATAACTGAGAATTTTCCAGAATGGAAGAAGACATGAGTCCTCAGCTAAAAAATTCATTCCATGTACCAAAATAAATGTACCTCTAGACACCTCATAGTGAAACTGTAGAACATTAAGCGAAAAGAGAAGTCTAAACACTACCTGAGAGAAAATTCTCTTTAACTACAAAGGAACACAGAGTACCAGCATTCTTCTCCTCAGCAATAATGGGTGCTAGAAGACAATAGCTAATAGCTTCGAAGTGTTGAGGTGTAAAGTAACTTCTAGTGTAGAATTTTATACATAGCTAAACTATCATTTGAGTGAAGGTAAAATAAAAATAATTTGAAACATTCAAAGTCTAGGAGTATACCACGTGTGAACTGTCACTAAAAGAACTATTAATAGTAAATAGTAAAGACTGTATAGGATAAAAGTGAACCCAGAAATGTTGTATAACATGAAACAATGAAATGCAACAAATTTATAAAATGTCAGTAAATGTTTGTGACTATAAAAATAATTATTGGTTTTTAAAAAAATAAAACACATTTAAAACAACAAAAAAAGATACAGGGACCAAGAGTATTCAATGGATAGAGTCTGTGTCAAGTTTAAGGGTGGGACAGAAATACTGAATGACTTTATACTTAGGAAAAAAATAGCTAAATAATTGATATATAGTCTATAGCTTTCAAACCAATAGAGGAGGGAAAGGTAAATGTAGCAACTTTATGAATCCAGTGGAAGACAGGAAAAGAAAAAAGCAAAGGAAAAGTATGGTAAATAGAGAACAAAAACTAAGATAGAAATAAGTCCAAATATACAAGTAGTCACAATAAGTGTTAACATTATATTCTTCTATTAAAAAAGAGATAATCAAATTGCATCTTTTTAAAAGTTTAGTTACAGGCTGCTTAAAAGAAACATACCTAAAATAAAATCTCACAGAGGGGTAGAAAAAAAGGGTTGCAAAAAGATAAACCATGAATAACTAATCAGAAGGAAAACTGGTATAGCAATATTAGTATCAGGTAAAATAGAATTAAGCAAAAAGTATTAATAAGGATAAAGAAAAGAACTTGTATGTACTTTACATCACAAATTCAAAATATATAAATACAAAGGTGACAAAATTATAAGGAGAAACTGGCAAATAATCAATCATACTGGGTAATTTATTTAAAATGTACTTCTGTCAGTAACTGATAAGCAACTCAAACAGAAACTACTGAGGATTTGAATATTTGAAATGTAAAATTAATAGTTTGCTTTAATTGGCTTTTAATCTTTTTGGACCAACACTCATAATAAAAATATATATATGATATGCAATCTAGTAAAAATATCTATCTGTATGTATATATATGAAATTTTAAGTTTCACAAAATATTATTTTCTATTCTTTTTTTTAATGCTGATTTTGAGCCCCTAAACTGATTTTACAACCCAGGTATGAGACACAACTCACAGTCTGAAAAGCACCAATAGCTATACATAGACTCCTGTACCCAACAGGGAGATGTACATTCTTTTCACATACGTGTGAAAAAGTTTAGCGCATGCTGTGTCACAAATGAAGGCTCCATACATTTCCAAATATCAATATCAAACAATTCACACTCTATCCATAAGCCACTTAAATTAGAAATAATTAAAAGAGGATTTTTAAAAAAAAAATCCGTGTTGAGAAATTTTAAAAAATAGTGTACCTATTACTCATACCTTAAAGAGATTATCACAATGGAAATTATAAAAGATTTAGAACTGAAAGCTATGAAAGTACTACATATCAAATTTGTGGGATAGCTCAGACTACACTCAAAAGTAAACTTTATCTCAAACATGTTTACTGAAAAGACAAAAGGGATTAAAAATAAGTGAGTTATTATTTAATTTGAAAAGGTATAAAAAGAACAACAGAGTTAACTAATGAAAATAAAGAAAGGGGGAAAAATACAGAAATCACATAGAACAGCCAGACACATGGCAGAACATGAGAGAACAGTGCCTCAAATTGTGTCTGGCACAGGATAGGGGTTCATTAAATAATTGTTGAAGGAATGAATGAAATTGACAAAAGCAATAGAGAAGATCAGCTCTGGAAAGACTAACGAGTAACAAGAAAGGGCCCACATAAATAATATCAGGAACAGAAAGGACTGTAACCTCAAATACAGTGGAATAATGTGTAGTATATTTATAAAATGGAGTCCTGTGCACCACTACTGCGCAAAAGTTGACTTCACTAAATGTTTCTTGAATTGGTTTTGGAACCAGACCCTAATGAATAATGTTCTAATTGTTATTTTCTAACAACATATTAGTTTCTATTTATGAAATGCATATATAATCGCTGGACTGATAGATACAAGGAAGAGGCATGCATATATCAATGTGCTTGTAGGTATGCTGTAAGGAAAATTGTAAGATATTTAATATGTGAGTAAGTATTTGCTAAGAAAAGTTAGAGTATATATTCCTTTCTTGGGGAATTCATTTTTTTTTAACTTGCCCCCTGGATGTCTTCTCTCCTTTGGGAATTGAAAGAGGCTGGTTATCACCTGTATTTTACAAAAGTGATCAAGTTTGGGGGTGTTTGTTTTCGGGACCTTCACAAATGCAGCCACATCTGTTTTGCCACAGTCCTGGTAAGGTCAGCATTTCTAGCTCTTCCTGTAAAATCTTGAGCATTTTCCTTTTGTGGGTCCTTCTTTCTGCAGAAAGGTCATCTCTGATGTGGTGGCATGAATCCAAGATAAATTTTTACTAAACCATTGAAATAGAAAACTAGCACCCCTGTGTTAGGGATGTGGAAAGCCTTGAAAAGAACCCAAAGAGAAACAATATAGCATTAAACCACAGTCAACCTTGTGAAGTAATGAACAAAACAGACCTTAAAGAAAGCATATCACTTTCAGAAAAGTTTCCACCGATCAAAATAATGGGCAAAAAAAGAACGGAGGAAACCACAAATAAAGGAAATGAAGATCCATGAAAAAGTACATCAGAAGTCTGACTAGCAAAATAGATAATGGAGATACTGCTCATTATAACCCTCCTTGGACTGGTGATGATTTGTTATATGGGCTGGCTATATGGTGTGGTCTTGATGCCAATGGAATTCCTAGCCAGCCATTTGATTGGCTTATATTCCCTAAACAGAGACTTGCAATAGAGGAAATTTTTCAAAATGATAAATACAGGCAATATTTCATCTTTTGGGGATATTATTTGTTTGTAATACATCACTGAACAACTTCTTTAAAGGTGCGGGAGAGCTGTCCTCTCAGAGTAGAAATAATGCTGATGTGAGGTTCTTTCTCAGACCTCAGAAAAATGGAAGAGGCAAGAGAAGTAGATAGGTGTGAAGCAAGTGAATCCAACTCAGGGTTAGGAAGTATACATTTAATAATTAAGGAAACTCTTTAGGTGCTAGCCATGAACGTGTCTGAAGGAAAGAGATTGCCTTAGTTGAAAGGAGCATGTCACTGTTCATGGAATTCTTCTAATTCTTTGTTGCTACTATATACAACCACATTTCTTATTACAGTTTTTAAAGGGCTAAGCTAATCAGACAGCCTGCGTTTAAACAGTTTTTAATAATCATTGACAGTCATCCTCAGAGAAGAGCCTGAATTGGGTCCATTACTGCAGCTGAGATTATAGTAAGCCTCTAACTCTGAACCTTTGACTCACTTTTCCCTCTCCCAGGCACTTGCACCATTTGCGAGAAGAGCAGTTAAGGACTAGATAATTCACATCTGTCACTCTTCTTGGGTTTGAACTCTAATGTTTATCTAACATAAAGATAATGGCATCTTTCTGGGCCCATCTTTTCAGTATTTCTCATTGTAAAACTCTTGTATAACTCATTTTATAACTCCAGTTTTTCTAAGTTCATCTTAAGCCACTTCCTTATAGTCTATGTGGAGTATGATCAGAAAACAACGGGTAATGGAGCTGTGTCAAACATGTATTTAACTTGCACATTCAACTATTCAGAGAGGAAGAGAATTAGAATTTCAGTAAAGTGGCTGATTCTATTAACATTTGATGTTCCACTCAGGATAAGATGGGAGATACATTATTCCAATCAGTCTCAGTTCCCATGGGCCTTTCTTATAGGAAGAGCATCCCACTGCACTGTTATTTTCATGCTTAAAGATACATACTTTAGGCTGGGCACGGTGGCTCATACCTGTAATCCTAGCACTGTGGGAGGCCAAGGTGGGCGGATTGTTTGAGCTCAGGAGTTCGAAACCAGCCTGAGCAAGAGCAAGACCCCGTCTCTACTAAAAAAATAGAAAGAAATGATCTGGACAACTAAAAATATATAGAAAAAATTAGCCGGGCATGGTGGCGCATGCCTGTAGTCCCAGCTACTCGGGAGGCTGAAGCAGTAGGATCACTTAAGCCCAGGAGTGTGAGGTTGCTGTG
>CAUYSK010077052.1:0-14532 GCA_963575035.1 Avahi laniger | reverse complement strand
AACAAATACATATACAAGAAGACCAAATAATGAAGTATAAGGAGTGTTTCCTGTACCTATTAGCAAGTAGATGGTCATAAAAAGAGATCAAAAGAGGGGTCAAAAGAACACAGTGCTTATGCTGACTATCCACTCATTCACCTGCCTGCCCATGTGTCAAACTATCCATCCATCTATCTACCTACTCATTCATCTACTCTCCCACCCACCTAACTGTCCACCTTCTTATCCATCCAATCACTTATTCATATATCCAACTAATAATTAATGACTGCATATATTTTAATGACAAAGAATATGAAAACCTGGCACTTACCTTAAGTTGCTTACATTCTAATGCAGGGATTTGATGCCAATAAATATATTTCTAGAAAATTTCTGGGAAATTTCTGCTTATATTGTACTACTTTTAGCCAAGATGAGTTCTTTTCTGAAAATTTAGAAAAATTATATCTTAGAGTTCCCCTTTCAGCTAGTTACTCTTTTCAGCTTAAAGGAAAAGGC
The DNA here is from genome assembly GCA_963575035.1 of Avahi laniger. Taxonomy (NCBI): domain Eukaryota; kingdom Metazoa; phylum Chordata; class Mammalia; order Primates; family Indriidae; genus Avahi; species Avahi laniger. The sequence goes on along the minus strand of CAUYSK010077052.1, from coordinate 14,028 downwards.
ACCCTACGCAGCAGATGAGCTAGAGTGAAAGGCTGGGACTTTCACGGGCCTTCAAGAAGCTTGAGACATATTGAAACAGTTTTAAGCGGTGGAGGTGATAATGACATGGTCAGTTTTTATTCTAGATCAGGTTTTTCAACTTTAGCACTGTGAACATTTGGGCCAGATAGGTATTTGCCATATGGCAGGCGGGTAGAAGACACTGTCCTGTGCATTGTGGGATTTCGAGCAACATCTCTAGTCCATATCCTTTAGATAACCATAGCATTACCCAGTTGGGACAACTTAAAATGTCTTCATATATTACCAGTGTCCCCTGAGGAACAAAATTGCCTTACCTTAAGAACCAGTGTTTTGGGTGAATTGCCCAGAGGATGAATTTAAGGAAGAAAGACAAGTGGTAAAATCAGAACTGAATGTGGAAGAGGAGTTTAGAGTGAGAAACCAGGCAGACATAGCAGATAATTTGGGAAGACATTGGGATGGAAAATATCAGAAGAAGAGAAAGAGCGGGGTGGAGAAGGGAGGCTGGAAGAATTCATGGGTTTGATTTTGAGATGGGGAATTCAAGGTGCCTAAGCTACATCCAGGCAGATGAGTCTGGTAAACAGTAAAATATAAAAATGTGAAACTCCATGAAGAAGTTTGGTCTTGAAGGAGCAATTTGGGTGTTGTTAACTACAGTGAGGAAGGAGGTGTATATAAAACCAAAACAAGTGGGCCAACAATTAAACTCTTGGGATCAGAAGTAGAAGAGTAGACAGCAGGAGAGAAAACTATCAAAGACAAGGAATGGTCAAGGGTAGGAGAAGACCTAGGAAAGTATGATATCAAACTGTTCAAGAAGGAAGTTGTCTTAAGAATAATGATAAAGGAAGGCACAATCAAATAAGGAATGAAAAAACGTTCTTTGGGCATAGCAATTACTGTGAGGGGAAATACAACCAAAATGAAGACAGTGTTATTCTCCTCTGTAGATTTGGTGGCTGGCACATAGTGGGTGTTCGAAAAATGTTTGTGAGATAGATGGAAGAATAGATAAATGAATTATAATGAATTCTACTGAACTAAGGTCTTCTTTTAAGAGTACAAAAGTGGGTCTATGGGCCTAGATTATTAAAATGTTTTTGACTATAATATTACATCAATACCATATCTAAGAAAATGGAAATAATTAATGCTTCTTCCTTAATCACTTCATGATAATACAAAATAATCTGTTAATGTTTATGAAGTATTTTGAGACTCTCAAAAATAGACAATTCAGGGATATATTTTTATTCTGTTCATCTCCATATCAATATGCACAAATAGATAGCTAAATTAAGCCAGTGACAAAATAAGTGCAATGTGTAATTGGACCCATTTAATTTATAAATGATTTGTGTGTCGTGAAATATGCCAAGTTGTGTCTAGAAGGCTGTGAACAGCTGTCTTATGCAGCTAATGGCTTTTCTCACCAAAAATGTAAAAAGTGAATATAAAACTCATCACCAACATGATGTGTTCTGGATACCAAAAAGGGGAAAAAAATGTTTTCTTGTGTGAAATTTTAATGTAATTGGCATGATTTCAAGATTGTTTTTTAAAAATGTAATTCAAGGTACTCAGTATACTTAATATCGCTTGGCATTTCTACCAAGATTTTTTAAACTAACAAATTAGTTACAGTTGAATTAATAAAACTCTAGCACATACAGTTTTTACCTGTTTATCTGCTTATTTCACAAGTTGAGAATGTCAAATGCTAAATACTACAGAAATTAATTTCCAAGATTCAAGCACAATTTTTTAAAAAATTAGTCATTGCTCCTCTTGTCAGTACTATGAGAAAGAAGCTAAGCAAAAGTTGCCAGTTTGAAAAATACATTATGTTTTACTCATATCAGAAAATGCACATTTAGTGTTTCAAATGTCGTTATTGTTATTTCTGTTGTGCATCTTCAGTATGTAATAAAATATTTTAAAGGATCTGGTGAGAAGTTGTCTGTGTGTTACTAAAGAATAAATTAACTCTCTCTTTGTAATTAAATTAACACTCTAACTCTGTTTGGATATATGTTTTCAAGAACTTGAAAGATTGAAAAGAGTGATGTGCGATTCTATATCAAGCTAGTATGATTTGAATACTTGTCTATATTGATACACTGTTGACTACCGTAAGGCACAAATTAGAAATATAAATTATGATCCTCATTCTCAGATGTTTGCAAGCCTGTTGGAGAGAAGAAACCATATATAAATTAATAAGACAGCAATTAAATGCTAAGCACTTTAGAGTTCAGTACTAGTGTAGAAAGCATTTAAGGATAGGAGAAATCCATGGACAATAAGGAAGTCAAAGGAGGCTTCCTGGCAGAGATGGTCTTCTTCCTGTGGATGTGTATAATAGTCCTAAAGAGAAATTTGTTTTTCCAAATTTGTGTGTGTGTGTGTGTGTGTGCATATGTATCTGTGCATGTGTATGAGTAAGATATAAATATATATGCGTGTAAGGAGTAAATACATGTATAAAATATATATTACACATTCTCATCTCCCTTCCCTTTGCTATTTTGGCAATAGCTTTTAAAGCAGTATACAGTTTTTACTTAAAGAGATTCACTGTGATTGCCCTCGCAAGCAAACCAGTAGTCTCCTTTGTGCTTATAAATTCATTTACTAATTAAAATAAAGCACTAAAACGTGCTTTTTTCATTTAGAAAAATAATTTGTATTTGTTGGGCACAATGTTATTGTACTTTCTGAGGCCAAGGAAGTGTGTTTATCTAGAAAGAATGCTGATACATTTAAGAGCAGACTTGGACCATTTTAAAATAGAGTAAGTTCTTGTAAGGAAAAGTAATTTAATCTTGGGGAGTTTGGAGGGTTATTTAACACTCACACAGAGATTGGCTATTACATTGTAAAGCTTTCAAACCAGTCATGTGTACTGTCTCAAATTATCCAAGACATTTGAATTCCCTTGCAGAAATAAGCAAATGATTGTGCCTTCACATCTGCTGAGTACACAGCACAGCTCTGTCTACTGGATTCTGAACAAAAAGCAGCTTTGCATATGGGGAGATGTATTGTCAATGGTAGCATGAAACCTGAGGAAGGCACTGACTGTTCACTCCACTTTCCAAATGAGAAGTCATACATGAGCCATATGCTTGCAGAAGACCTGGCAGAACCATTGCTGGGAGAGTTACAGGTATCTAATGAGTGATCCATCACCTGTGTAACATATACTGTTTTCTTGCTATCACTACAGCCCGGGCTGAGATGCAGGGACAGCCTCAGGTTTTGAGTTCCAAGAAGAGAATTTTTGGGGAGGTGGTAAATAGGCCAAGGCTAGAGATTTGGCTCAAGAGACCCACATTCCATATCTTCCTCTGCCAAAAGTCCCTGAGTGATCTTAAACAATTTGCACTCTTTTCTGGACTTCTCTTTCTTTGTACAATGTGGAGTTTGAAGTAGGCAATCTCCAAGATCTCTACCAGTTCTAATAAAAGGCTCTTTTAGGCCGGGCACGGTGACTCACGTCCGTAATCCTAGCACTCTGGGAGGCTGAGGCGGGTGGATCACTCAAGGTCAGGAGTTCGAGACTAGCCTGAGCAAGAGTGAGACCCCGTCTCTACTAAAAAATAGAAAGAAATAATCTGGACAACTAAAAAACTATATATAAAAATTAACTGGGCATGGTGGCGCATGCCTGTAGTCCCAGCTACTCGGGAGGCTGAGGCAGGAGGATTATTTGAGCCCAGGAGTTTGAGGTTGCTGTAAGCTAGGCTGACGCCATGACACTCTAGCCCAGGCAACAGAGCAAGACTCTGTCTCAAAAAAAAAAAAAAAAAAAAGGTTCTTTTAGAATTTTCCATTTATTTCTAGGAAAACCTCTAACATTCTGTGAGTGAAGAGACTTGCCATCACATTTAAAAATGAATAGAGAAAGGCAAGGGATGGACAGCAGAATAAGGCCCTCAGTTATAGAGCCTTTCCTACTTCTACTTGCTTTCTTTTCCCATTATCTGATTTTCTCCAAAGTGATATTACCCAAATGCATAAAATGAAATTATATCCTTTCAGACCATATGCCTAGCTACATAATGATTAACATCCTGATTATTATACAAGGCTTAGTTAGAAAATAATGCAAGAACCCTACCAGTGGGTTGAATAAAGCCTTCTCTTTGTCATTCCAATCTCATTTGACATATAAGACATGAGAGAATTCATTTTTGTATTTCACCTCCTTTTGTATGATACTTTCTGAGTGCTTATTTTTTTTGACATTGCTTTCTTCAAGATTGTCTTTTTACTTCTGAAATTCCACCGAAGTGAGTTCTGACACATTGTGAACTGGCTACTTTAGTGTTGTAGCAGGTTAAATTTCATAAACTTATCAGAAAAAAAGTAATTACAAAAACTGGGCAGACACCTATGTCCAAATAGGACTTATTCACATTTCCTAGTGAGTCAAATGAAAGGTGATAATAAAGGATGTTGGCAAGAATATGAAGTAGATTCCTCTAATAGCACCACCTAGGCAGAGCCCTGTTAATACTGAACCCTGGAAATATGGTGACCTTTAGTGCTGACAGCTGCCTTCTTCACAACCATATGAAACATAAATTATCTTAGGAAAATGTTTTCCTACTACCCAATATTCAGATATTATTATTTCAATAATGGCTAGTTAATGTCACTGTTTTCAGCTTTCAGTTGTCTCAGTTCTCCAATGCAGTTATAAATACTTAATGTTCCCATGGACCACATAGTCTTCACCCATAAAGACTTATATTGGGGATAGGGTAAGAAAAATATATACAATGATAAAAATGCAAGAGCAAAATGTCGGTATGACAGTTATAGAACAGATGGTTTATTTACAAATGGGTTTTTAAAACACCAAGTACTATGATTTAAAAGGTGGAGAGCTCATTGCCAACTGGAATAGTCAGAGGAGACTTCATGGAGGAGGTGGGGCTTGAGGGAGCATTGAAAAGTGTGAAGGATTGGGATAAGCTCAGAAGACAGGATGGTGTGAACCAAGGTTGTATTTCTCCAAGTGTGGGCTCTCTGCCACTGCTGATATGCATGGTATACAGATGTAATATTAAGTATTATTGACCCACATAGTGAAAAAGTTTTCTCTTTCCAATTTTCTTTCAATTGTTCTTTTATTCAGGAAAAATAGACCTCAGTTTGATGCTTTAATTCCTTGCTTTACTCGATAGTTAACCAATCTCTCCTCCTTCCCCTGTTCTTTAACACATAGCTAGTAGGCCTCAGCTTAAAGATGATGGCAGATAACAGTAACTGTTAATACAATTCAATAAATGGGTTACAGACTGCATTTATTTTTTATATTTCTTAATCATATGGAAAGTAATGCTGGATTTTCATTTAAAATTGTTTTAATCAAATAAACAATGATGATCTAGCACCTCTTGTATTATCCTGGATAGCGCTGGAGCCCCTTCTTCTAAGTGAAGTATCACAAGAATGGAAAAACAAATACCACATGTACTCACCATTAAATTAGAACTATTCGATCAACACTCATGTGCACATATGGAAAAAACATTCATTGGAAATCAAGCAGGTGGGGGGGTAGGAGGGAATGAGTAAATTCACATCTAACAGGTACAATGAACACTATCTGGGGGATGGGCACACTTTGACTCAAATGGTACAAAAGCCATTTATGTAACGAAAACGTTTGCACTCCCGTAATATTCTGAAGTTTAAAAAAAAAGAAATTCTTAAGCAAAAGTGTATACTTGAATTGAACACATTTTGGCTGCCTGTTTGGGTGGGGGTAGGGTGCTGTCCATGCAGCTCTATAGGGCTGCCCTTTGGCAAGACTATGAGTTGGGCAGTTTCATGTAGTAGAAGGCAATGAGCGGGCAAGTCCATGATTGACATTTCCAATAGGGTTGACATTATTATTCACTTCTTTACATTGCTTATATTACTTTCACTGTTTGCTTCTAATGTTTACTTTCTGATGAAATTGTCTGAGATCTGCCACCATATAGAGGATGAGAAGAAAAAAAGGAAAACAAAATTGTCTGAGATCACTGTTTTTTTTGCCCAAAGTTTGTTAACAGTTCTAATCTTTTATATTACATAAAGCTGAAACCATTGCATGGTTCAGAGATGTTCTGTATTTATCAATTTGAGATTACTATAAAATATATTTTAATGCTTTGACTTATTGAAACGTAGGGAATATTGGCAAGGAATGAAGAAAAGTTGACTCGTACATTCCTTATTTAATCTGAACAAAGTTTCGCCACTCTGGTTGCAATTAAGTCACCTATTTTGAAACTGGAGAAATCAGTTCATGTTACTAACATAAAATGGTAGTAAAGCTTTATTCAAAATTTAAAATCTTGTGTTTAGTTGGTCTGCATGATAATTTAGAAACCATTAATAAAACATTTATTGCATTAGTCTATGCTTTATGAAAAACAGAGCTATTATTTAAAATGAAAAAAATTTTAAAACCATGATGAGTTGCATGGGAGCACACGAATTGACTTTTCTCCATGTGCCAAATGATTTAAAATGAGAATAATTCTCCATATAAAGCTCCTGGAAGCTGATATTCAAAAACACATGTGCCTGTAGTCTCTTATATCTATTCCATTATAAAGCTCACTTTTTGCCTTCATGATGAAGTACTGGCATTAACAGATAATGTTGGGAAATGAATTCTGAAAGCTAGTATTTAGATGGCACATCGGTACTTATATCTGACCCATCCAAGATCTGGAAGTTAACTGAAGTCTGTAGCCTGAAATCAAATCACAGATAAAAGTGTAACAACTCTAAGTTAGTGCCATTTTCTCTAGATGGTCATGGGGCAGAGCTGTCGGAATGGAATCCTGGCTGACTTAATGACTGTATACAATGCCACGGGAAGCGCATGTCTCATCAAGGACTTAAGAAGGCAGAGTAAACATGGAACATCCAATCAACTCAAGAAAAAAGTCAGCTTGTCATTTCATTTTTCATGGAGCACTACAGTGAACAGAGTCCAAATCAGTATCTTTTAAAAGAGTCTTCTTTAATCTGATTGTACTGCCAATCACAGTTCAAGAGTTAAATTTGTTGGAAAAAACTGCGCAATAAGGAATCATACAGGGGAAGAAAAAAAAACACCAAAAAATCAGAAAAGTACTCTCCAGGAGTGATGGCTTTTCCCTTTGAAGCGGAGATTCATTTTGAAATTTTAAGTAATTTTTGGTCTATAGAAATAAGAATCCTATTATTTTAAAATGGTAATAAGCCTATTATAATTATAGTTCAGAAGTAAAAATTCTATGAAGTTGGTTGCTTTGAGGAGGATTGACCAAACATTCTTTAAAAGAATACACTTTAAAAATCGTAAGACTTTAAATAAAGTGAAGGTCTATACTGTATGAGAAAAAAGTACATGGATTTCTCTTTTAAAATATTTGTGACCTTCAAGGAGGAAAAGTTATGATATAGGGAAACTCTGACCCTCTCTCCACCCACCTTTAATCAGACAAAATTCATAGGCAAACCTTGCATACATGACAGAAAGTTCTAGGCTCTGTCTGTTCTGCTGCCTTCCCCATGTTGGAGGGGTAGGTGTTCAGGAGTCGTTTGAGGAACCTTTTTGCATATCATTAAATCACTTTGTAAGGTATTTTCAGTTCTTTTTCAGACCAAAAAAAAAAAAAAAAAGGGTTCTGAGAAGTACTGGTAATTACTCATATCCTGAACAATTTGCAAAATACCTGTTTTATTCCTTTCCACTGCAAGTGTCTTCTTTCTCTTTTTTCTTTTTCTTTTCCTTTTTCTGGACTGAAATTTTATTTTCATCAAAACAATTGGGCAGGTCAACTTATTTCATACAAATTTATCTTAATACAAGGAAAGTTGCCAATGGGCTTTATAGTGTGGCTCATCACACACCATCACGTACAGGATAGCCTACTTCTTTCTGTTGCATCTATTAATATAATGATTTCACGGTTGGAGGTCAGTTGGATTCCCAAGGAGCGGAACTTTCTGGAAATACAAAATCCAAATGGGATCTTTCATTCTAGACATTCGCCAGAACTGTATCTGATCAGCTGCATAGTTCCAACGAGGAGAAAAAAAGTGGTATGAGCTGGATCTAGGAATAGAAGTTGTGCCTTGCAAGGAATTAAAGAGTATATGGTCTTTTATTTTAGCTCTTTTGTCAGTAGGCTCTTCAAAGTGGTACTTAGCCAATTCTGCAAACTTCTGTAATTCAATAAATTGCCAATCCTTCCAGAATATCTGAATAAAATCTTTGCTGTCAATACTAGTTACTCCAATCAATTCAAATATGTATTCAGTCCTTATCCTTTACAAGTTTTTGCCAAGACTAATCCTACTGTAAGGGCAATTCTAGATTCTTCCTTACAAACTCCATCACTACCAGCTACCTCTTTCATCATTCCCATCTATGTAACTGGGAAACTTCAACTTAAACATGTTAATGCTTCACTTGATAAGCTATCATCACAAGTGAGCATGGTTCATTTTTTTAAAAAGTGTATCATTTTGTTCTTTGTATGCGCAAAGAACATCTGTGGTTTCTCTCTGCCCAGGATCCATTTCCCTTTTTTTCTAGAAATAACAACTGGACTTCCCTTTGGGAAATTCTCCCCCTCCATTGTATTCAGGCTTGGTGAGAGTGGGTCCGGCGGCCCAACCCCTCCTGGCCTGCGGAGATCATGCTGGGTCACTCCGATTCTCTCTCCCAGGAACCTGAACCCTGAGTAACTTGACACAAGTTGACGTCAGGTGAGCTGACGTCTCAGAAGGACTCCGCAGAGCCCAGCCAGGATTCCTGATGCTCGAATTCTCAGAGCAGCCCTGATCCTGACTTTTGGATTTCCTTTGATCATCTCAGCTCTCCTATTGGCCAGTAGTCCTCAAATGACGGTGTGTATGGAAGTCACACTGAGAGATTATTAAAAATTAAATGATCAGGATCCATCCCTGACATTCACATTCTGTGGGTCTGGGATGGTGCCCGGACACCTGTATATTTTTTGGACGAACATCCCTAGGAATGCCAATGCTAGCGACCCAAAGAATAATCTGAGAAATATTGCTATGAACCTCCAATGAGTTCCATGGTTCAAATTAGAAACAGGTGATTTCTATTATATACCACCAAATAACCCTACCTTTTCCACCCTCTATAAAGATTTGGAGAGTGATTATTAATATAAGGGGCTTGCAACCTTGTGGGACAGAGGAAAGGAGAGATCCCAGATCTTCCAAGTAGATTTTGTTTTTAACTCCCCTTTCCCAGACATCCTGCCCTGTCTCCCATAACAAGGACCTTTGAAAATCATTAAGAAGCCTCTGTTCCTACTGACAGTGTGTCCCACTTACCTTTGTAGAAAAAAGGTCATGCTCCATCCTCTTGAATAACTACTACTTTGTTTCATAAATCTAACATCTGTCCCAAAGAAAGAAAAAAAACTGATTCACCCAATAAGGAAACTACCATAGAGAAATCAATGATGCATTTGGGGGAAGCTTCACAGACTCATTCAGACCATTATCAAAAAAAAAAAAGAAAAAGAAAAGAAAGAAGAAAAGAATGAACAATGGTACCAGAATATGCCTTACCCCTTTCTCTCTTAGGTTTGTTGTTTGGAAGTCAAAATAGATTAAATAAATTATTTATTCCCTGGGTGGTGGAGAGGAGTATGGTGATATGGCTCATCACAAAAGTGCAAAGAAGGGAAAAAAAAACCCGAATAAACAAAAAATGAAGGGACTTCTGATGATTCAAACAGAAGAGAACTGGCTATTATCTCAATGTAATACCAAGAAAGAGAACAAACACAGGCGTCTGGCTCGGTGGGAAGCAGATCTATTCAACAGAAAGGTCATCTGGCAATGGAAGGCCTCTAAACCAACAACACAAAAGGCCGCCTTGGAGAACTGCTACCTGCCAGGCCTCAACCAGGGGAAGTAAGAAGGAACGACACATCTCCGAAAATAGGAGCTGCTCGTTTTATATACAGTAAAGATGTTAGGGCAGCTTTTAATACACATAGCTGTTAAAGCCTTTAACTCACGGCTTTAAATAAATAACCCGGGTTTTTTTTTTTTTTTTTTAAATGACCAGTGCTTTAAGACACTTCAAAATGTTCTTCTTTTTAAACATATTTACCTGTTTTTGTAACCATTGTTTTTAAACAAAGTTAGTTTGTAGTTTTTTGGTGAATTTCATCATTTCAAATCAGAACTAAGATCTTGTCTGCATTTGAGCAGGTCCTTGTTTTGTGGGTAAGTAAACTGGTTCTTGCTTTAAATCCTTAAAAGAAATATGCAGAATGCAATCCAAATAGTGAAAAGAGGCCTAAAGTGTAAATGATTACATAGTTTCAAACTCTAGCAACTAAATTTCTCTTCTACTTTATACATACTGATGAGAGCAAGGAACCTAACTTTAGACCATCACACAGCTCTGTGTGCGTGTGTTCATACACAAGTATGTAATGAATTTTACATATATATATATATAACTCAATGAGGCATTTGGGAGAAACTTCACAGACTCACTGAGACCATTAGCAAATAATAATAATAATATATTACAATGACAAGTAGGAACAGAGGGGTAGTAGTGGAAAAGGAAGAATTTGATAATATTTTCCCAGCATTATTTACATATTTACTCAACAAATATGTCCGGAGTGCCTGTCAGAGGCCAGGCATTCTTGCTGGGCAACAGAGACATAGCAATAAAAAAGGAACAGAGGAAACTTAGAGTTCAAAGGAGGGCAGACAATGAAAGGGACGATTAGAATAAGGTGCAGTAAGCACTACTGCAGGGAAAAAGCAAGGATACCTAAGCAAGACTCAGGAACAGCCTCTACTGAGGGGCAGCGGCAAAGGAAGCCATCAGTTGTTGCAAGTTGCAGGACGTTCAATGCCACTGGGACCGTGGGAACCGAAGGTGCTGAGAGCCAAGGCCAAGGAGGCAGACGGGGGTTTCATCAAGAAGCATCTCGTAGGATGTTGGTCAGATTGCACTTATAGTCTCAGGAAATGGCAATCGACTGAATGTTTTAAGCGAAGAATACCACGATTGCACTGGAGAAAACTCACAATGGCAGCTACAACACAGAAAATGGATTGTTGGAGAATGAAGACAAATAGACCAGTCAGGGGGTGGCTGTGGTAATTTGGGTTGGGTGGAGAATGACTGGGGCCCACGCTATGATCGAGATGCATGGAATGGAGAAAAGATTCCAGAGCTCTTGAGAAGGTAGAAATGACTGACCATGATGACTGAATGGATCCGAGAGTAAAGGGAGAGTGAAGGGACAGTGACTATGTTTCTGGCTTGGACACGTGGGAGTAACAATGACGTCATTTAATCTGACCAGAATGGAAAGAGGAGATTCAGTGTCAGCAGGAGAGTGGACGGAGGAACAGGACCCAGAGCACTGAGCTTGGTCTTGCACGGGCTGTGTCTGCAGGGCCTGGAGAGTTTCCAATCAGAGATGTCTGGAAGCCTTTGAATGGATATATGGGTCTGAAGCTTGGAAGAAAGATCTGAGATGGGCAAACCGATTTAGTCCCTCAGCGTATACATAGGATAGTTTCGCTTCAATTTCTCTGGCCATTTCTTCTGAGTTTCCCCCTTTCTAAGCATTCCTCCAATGTGTGTTGACACTCACCGGCTTCTCCAGAGTTGAAGACAGACTCATGACCACCTAAAGGAGTGTCAATATAGGCAGGAAAATAAAGATATCAATGCAGACGGGAGGAATAGGAGGAGAACTATAGAAAAAGGAAAACGTGGTATCACAGAAGTGAAGGGAAAGGTGTTTCAAGACAGGGGGATTGGGAGCATGGCCACCAGATATGAGAATCTGGCAATCGTGATGGGTGTTTATCTTTAGTGGAGGAAGATGACTCAGTAGGCCAGCAGAAATTAATGAAAATATCTCTTAAGATTCTATACAATCACCTGCTTAGATCTCACATACTCCTGATCTTCATTTACTCAGGAAATGCCCACACAGCAAAGGCAGGCCACAGTGCAAATAAACGAGTAGGATTTGATCAGCCTTCATGAAACAGGTTCTTAGCATGGACAGCAAATGTCTTAACCCTGACCCCGGCTGAGTACCTCTACAAATAACACCCCACGAAGGCCAGGCCTAAAGGACCAGCCGGACCTTGCCTTCTCTATTCCAAAGTACTCTGAGTACATGTGACAATTTCTCAGTCAACAGACTCCCAAATTTATAGATTATTTTTACTCAATGCATTTCAAATCGAGTGTTTTTTAATCAGCTAGGATATATATTTTATACATATCTCTGTATATATTAATTTCTATTTTATATACCTTTCTAAAAAAGATGAGGAATAAATTAATTTTAAGGCAATGAGCACATTAAATGTTACAAAAATAAAATGCACTTATTGTAAAATGCCTAATGATATAAAAAGTAAAATCCTACCTGTCCTCTAATAATGCCATTCCTGGAGGTGTCCATGTACTGGTAAAGCCCTCTAGACCTCTACTCGTGCAAACACCAATACGGACACAAACGCATGTGGAACAAATGTAACCATACTATCTACACGGCTCTGTGCATTCATTTCTATGTAACATAGTCTCAGAATGTAGACGTCTTTCCACGTCATTCTGTACAAATCTAGCTTTTTCTCTTGGATGTCTGCGTGGTATTCCCCACTGCAGGTGGTATGTCATTCATTTTCTCCTACTGGCAGACAATCCTCTTACTCCAAACACATTTTAATGTTCCGTAAACTTGTCTATCTCCACCACTAGACTGGGCTTTTCTGAGGAGAGCGATTAGAGATCCAGCTCCTCTCTGTATTCCTAACTTTCAAAACAGCCCCGAGCAAAGAGCAGGTGCTTGACAATTGCTTCATGAATGGACAGAGCAATGATGTCTACTGTGGCTCTATCTAATTCAATATTCTTTAAAACAATGAATGCATCCTCCTAAAAGTGATCGCTCTTTTTCAGCACAGAAGAGGTGCTCAGAGGCAGAGGGAAGCAGGAAAGACAAGTCAAACAGTTCACACTTCATTGAGTACTTACTATGTGCCGAATGTTTTCGTGGTTTAACACATGTATCAGTAGTCACTGAAAACCTATCAGGAAGATTCTATTATTATTCCTCATTTCACAGAAAGAGAAATCAAGGCACAGAGTGATGGAGTGACTTGCCCAAGGTTCTCCGATGTGCAAAATCTAGGCCCTTGCCCCAGAGTCTATTGTCATTCACACATCGAACTGTCCCTCCAATGGGACAGGAAAGCACTGCCTATAACAGGGGATCTGCTCTGGATCCATCAAGGTGTCCTAGGTCCTTGACGATTCATCAACAAGTTCATTCCCTGCCTCTGCCCAGGGGTTGCCAAGTGCTAACTTCATTTCACCTCCCCCTCTGTGCTCCTTAATGTTTATAGGAAAGTGTATCTCATTTTCTTTGAATAAAATGCCACTAGGTGGTGAAGCTTATAATTAAAGCAAAATCTAAAGCTCTGAAAAAGTGATACCATTAGTATTTTGATTGCGGAATATTTTAAATACTCAGGTACGACATTTCTGAACCTGAGGTGTACTGCTCTGATGTAGGCATGTATCGGAAAGGACTTTTAAGAAAGGACTTTTTCATATCCCAGAGAGATGAGCGTGAGTTAAAGAAAAAAAAAATTTTTTTAGCACTTCAAAGGCATCTTAAAAATTTGAAGGGTCAAATGAAGGATTTTAATGTGGCCAACCTTAAAAGCTAATAAAAACATATGCAGTCCCAAGTCTGGAGAGTCAGCAATCTCGTTTCAAAATACATATATGAATTTGACTTTAAAAGACCCAGGTATTGGCCGGGCGCGGTGGCTCACGCCTGTAATCCTAGCACTCTGGGAGGCCGAGGTGGGCGGATCGTTCTGAGCTCAGGAGTTCGAGACCAGCCTGAGCAAGAGCGAGACCCCATCTCTACCAAAAAATAGAAAGAAATT
>CAUYSK010077051.1:0-17227 GCA_963575035.1 Avahi laniger | reverse complement strand
AAAGGAATGCGGGGTCCCCAGCTGTGCCACTGTTTGGAGTGTGGAACCGGGCAGCGTCGAGGTGGGGACCATCTGTCCCTTCTGGCAGCGGCCACCCTAGGTCTGGCTCAGTTGCGGCCACAGCCACACTTGAGTGTAGACAGCGGCGCTGCAGGAGACTGGGGGCTCCTGGGCATAGTCGGCGTTTAGCCAAACCTCCGGATTGGGCCCTTGGTTCCAGCCACACCTCTTTTGGCATTTTCTAGAGTTTTCTCTGTCTTAAATGCTAAAACTTTATTATACAACTTTACAGAGAGCCAGAAACAGCAAAGTATGATGGTTAATTATGCAAGTAGAAAGATTTCCCTCATCCACATACTATACCAAATAATGAAAACACGCAGTCTCCCTCCTCTAGAAAATGTCTTGCATTTGTTTCATATTGTTATGTCTATAATGCCAGTGATTTTCCAATAATTAGAGGTGTTAGCCTTAGAATTAGCTAGCACTGGGTTTTCTAGTTTTGGGCTGGTGGGCAAATTATTAAATTTTTCCTAATACTTATTTCCTCATTTGAGAAATGAGCATGATAATTCTTACCCCAAATGTTACTGTAATGTTTAAATGTCATAATTGATTGTTTACTGAAAATCTGTAGATGATTTCATAATCAATTATTGATTGATTTTAGAGATATGATAGAAATTTTTTTCCTGTTAACACTGTCTCAAGTGAAATTGTAATGAAGATATACTGTCTTTATTTTAACCTATAAAATTATAACAAATATCACAGATTTCGTTACAAGAGACTAGAGCATCAGTAAAATGTTACTTATAGCTTGGATTTTTGAAACTGTAGTAGTAAGAGACAGGGATCTTGCTATGTTGCCCATGTTGGGCTGGATTTCAACTCCTGAGCTCAAGCAGTCTTCCTGCCTCAGCCTCCCAAGTAGCTGATATTACTGGCTTATGCTACCATGCCCTGCTTGCAGAGTATTTCATTTCCATCAGAACAATTCCTAAAGGGCTCACATATTTCAATTACTTTTTTTTTTTAATTTCTTAGGAAACTTTGAATGCTAGAACATCTGTCAATCATTAAATGGTCCTGGGCTTGGCATCTTTTTCTGATGCTTTTCACTACCTTTCATACAGAAGGGGGTGTGGGCAAGGATAATATTATTAATAATAGTAACAGAAAGCACTTATATCTATTGGGTGCTTTCTATGTACCAGTGTAAGAGATAAAAAATGACTTTCCTCTCTTACATTCTGTGGCTGGAACCTATGAACAGAACTGACAAAACACAGATTAAAAGGAGAAAATAATATAAATTTTATTTAATATTTTTTAGGCACATGGAAGCCTTCATATGAAAAAATAAAGACCCAAAGAAGCAATTAGGACCAAGAGCTTATGTACTTTTTTAACAAAGAACAATAAATTTTGAAGACATTACTAGACAAAGGGAAAAGGGTTTACGCTTCTAGGGGAAGTAATTTGTGGAGAAATCACTAGAAAATATAAGGGAAAAGGTAACTGAAGATAGGGGTTATTTTAGTAGGTTGGTTTGTATTGATCCATTTCACCATTGAGGCCCAGTTTCCAGTGATAAGAATGTTCTCCTCTTCCTAACAGGGGGGATATCTTTCACCTGGGAAATTTTACGTTTTGCTTTGGCCAGAAAGGGGGCAGTCAGAGAGCCCTTCCTACATTTGCTGTGCTCAGTCACTTTCAGCTCAGAATGACAACGTGGCGTGTTTTGGGGTGGCATGTTGTGAATTCATTTCCCTGTCTGAAACTTCATCATAAGTTTCTCGTGCTAAAAGCTGAATTGGTGGCTGTGGAGAAAAGAATCAGTTTGATAGCTGAGTAGTAAGAAATCTTGACAGGGAGAGAAGAATGTATATTAGAATGAGAATAAACAAACAGAAAAGCAGAAATCTAAGCACATTTCCCCATATTCCATTAAACTAATCTCCTAACTTGGAGAATAGATCAGTCCAATAAAATGATTGAGTCTCATTTATCTAATGGAGAGTGTTAATCTTTTCTGTTAAAAGGCTTAATATAAATTAGACAATATTTGTCCCATCTGATTCACACAGAGGCAGCATTTTTCACCAGTAGTTGCAGGCACTCCTCCTTGTTGGTAAGTCCTGTATACATGGTGTGGTGATTTTGGAATACAACAGAAGCTAAAGTGTTAACTTCTAATTAGAGTGCTTTCATCATTTTCATAGTGGTGTTGAATTCTTGTTCTGTTACCCTGAAAAGATTCACCCTTTCTGTAAGTTCCAAAACTTGGGAATAAGGTCCTCATCACCGAAAAGAAGTTGGAATGGCAACATACAGCAAGTTCTCTATGCAGTCTCATCTGATACGTTTATGTGGCATGACTCTTTTAATGCAGGAGCCCAAGTTTATATTTGGTTAGCATTTAAGGTGGAGTAGCTAGTGATAGAAGGAGCAAGGTATCTGAGTCCACATTGGGTGGACCATTTAGGTAATAGTTTTTTATATATTTGTTGCCACATAAGAAAAAAAGAGCAGTGTTGTTCATGGACAAGGTCAGAGTGGAACCTGCAATTCCCCAGGCCCAGTGAGTTTCACAGTTTTTATTATTGGTCATGTTGGCATCTTCACACCTCCCTTTTCATGTGCTGCTGTCAGTTTGTAAGAGCAGGACATGTTGTGAAATATTTGACATAGAAGCCCTGTAGTCTGGCTTTGGCAGCTCTTAAAGTTTGGTTTTGTCACCAGTTATTTCAGATTTTTGGTCTATTCGTGTAAAATTTTTTTTATTAAGTAGCCTAGTCAGGGAAACAGCTACGCTACCCTAGGTTCTGCAAGACTGGCCTATGAACCAGCTGAAACATTTAGTGATTTGGAAAAAGTCTATGCCCTAACGGGCAGTGCTGGAACCACTTATGACCTCCATGAAGGGTTTGAAGATGCTGAGTGTGGAATCAAACCACAGGGTTTGATTGCAGTATCATCTTGGTTTGCCACATAGGAAGGGTCCATTGCCATGTCTCTTTTTAACACAAAGGAAAAAAATTGCTTCAAATATCTTTACCCTGAGCAAGTGACCACCCTTGAGCTTACGAAGAGGTTTTTCCTGGCTGAATAAACTCACCAGAAGGGAAGGTAGAGTAACATTGTTTTTCTGGTCATGGATACCATACACTTTCATTCATCCATCTTCCACAATTTGTCCACCAGATGCTCATATTGGCAGAAATGAAAACTAGTTCAGGATTCTTCACACTATGGAGATGTTGACATAACCAGCAATCAGATTGATTAGTTAACATGACCAAGGTTAGAGAGAGTATTGTAAGGGGGTCTCACGTTGTGCCTGACTTGTTAATAAAACAGCAAGGCTAAAATGAGAGAGATATGGTTGAAAGAGAGCTCATAGTGGAGGATCAGCGGGAGAGAATGATAGATTGAGACAAGTAATCTCCAGTCACATTTCAGTAAATGAAGGAAAAAGCTTAAGTTTGGGTTAAAAAAAAATGTGCCCCCTTCCCCCATTGCCTCAGGAAGGAGAGAGACTTAAAAGCAGGAAAAATAGATGGCAACAAAGTTTCTCGATCTGTGATCACAGAGAAATCTGTCTACTTTGTGGTGTCATCTTGCTTCTAGAGCCTTGGAATTGGCTCTGAAATCCTTATTATGAGGTCACCGTAAGGATGGTCTTCCAGTTGTCCTGGGAATGATGGTTTAGATCTAGCTTGATGTGGCTCATGTGAATCCAGGAATATTTTTCTTTTATCATCATGGCCATGTAGGTGGTTAGCAGTACTTCATCAGGTCCTTCTCAGCAAGGTAACAGTGCATGCTTTCTGCTAAAAATCTTGATGTTCACCTGATTTCCTGGTCAAAAAAGATATCAAGGTTTATCAGTCAGTGAAGATCACACCTTTTTTACTTATTGATAATATTTTCCAAAAATACTAGTTAGTTCTTTATGTATAATAGCTAATCATAACGTCAAATTTTTCACTCAAGTTCCCATAATGTTTACTCAATTCAGGAATACAAGGTTTTGAAATGCCAGTAGATATAGGATGTCCAAAAACTATAAAAGAGGTTATTCTGTGTCTCTATTTGAAGAATAACATATTTTTATAAGGGCCAAAGGTAACGCCTTTAGCCATTTAAATCTAGGTTCTTGTCAGGTTTTTTCTAAAGTCCTTTTTATGTCTAGATTTTTATGTTCCACTTGTTCTGATGATTGAGGATGGGGATGTCCAGTCTGGCTTTGGCAACTACAAGACTTGGTTTTGTCACCTTATCAAGTTAGTGTAGACTTCTGGTCTGCCCATATGAAATTTCTGGTGTTAGGTAGCCTAATCAGGGAAGCAGCTGAGCTGCCACAGGTTATGCGAGACTGGCCTATGAATCAGCCAAAACATTTGGTGATTTGGCAAAAGTTTGTGCTGTAAAAGCCAGAGCTGGAACCACTTATTACCTCTGTGAAGGAAATTTTAATGAGTAGTCCAGAGTTTTTGTGAGGAAGTGGTTTATTTCTTCAAAAATTCATGTCTTCATCTGATTCAGTGATAAAGGAGTGCCAAAATGAGGAAAATCTCAGTGACTAATGTTTTTATCACTATTATGATGTTTTTTAAAAAAGAGTGATAAATTGTAGAGAAGTAAGAAGACAAAGAAAAGAGGTTTAACCTTCTAGGAGAAGTAATTTGTGGGGAAGTGACTAGGAAATATATAGGGGAACTAATGAAAGATAGGGGTTATTTCAGTAAGATTGTTTGTACGTATCTATTTCAGCATTGATAAGAATGTTCTCTTGTGAGAAAATGTATGTAACTATCCATCCAACAAGGGATTAATATCCATAATATACAAGGAACTCAAAACTCAACAGGAAAAAGTAGTCTGATTAAAAAATGGGCAAATGATCTGAATAGGTATTTCTCAAAAGAAGACATACAAATGGCCAAGAAGTAGTCATGCATTGCATAACAACCTTATGGTCAATCATCAACCACAGTGGTCCTATAAAATTATAATGGAGCTGAAAAATTCCTATTTCCTAAAGATGTTGTAATCATTTAATGTCATACAGTAATGCAATACCTTTTCTATGTTTAGATACACAAATACTTACCATTGTGTTACAGTTGCTTACGGAATTCAATATAGTAACACGCTGTACAGGTTTGTAGCCCAGGAGCAATAGGCTATACCATATAGTCTAGGTGTGTAGTAGGCTGTACCATCTAGGTTTGTGTAAATATACACTATGATGTTTGCCCAATGATGAAATTGCTTAATTATGCATTTCTCATAAGATATCCTTTTATTAAGTGACATATGAATATAGATGGAAAATGCTCAACATTACTAAACATTAGGGAAATCGAAACCACAGTGAAATGTCATCTCAGACCAGTTAGAATGGCCATTATCGAACAGACAAAAAATTATCACGTTCTGGTGAGCGTGCAGAAAAAGGGAACTCTTTTTTTTTTTTGGGACATCATCTTGCTCTGTTGCCTAGGCTAGAGTGCAGTGGCGTCATCGTAGCTTTATAGCTCACTGCAATCCTGAACTAGCAGGCTCAAGCAATCCTCCTCCCTCAGCCTCCTGAATAGCTGGGACTATAGGCATATGCCACTACACTGGCTAATTTTTCCATTTTTTGTAGAGATAATGTCTCACTCTTCCTCAGGCTGGTCTGGAACTCCTGACCTCAAGCAATCCTCCTGACTTGGCATCCCAAAGTGCTAGGATTACAGACAAGAGCCACTGCACCTAGCCACTGTGCAAAATGGAATGAAGTTTCCTCAAAAAACTAAAAAATGGAACTACATATGATCCAGCAATACCACTACTATCTATACATCCAAAGGAAAGGAAATCAGTGTGTCAAAGAGATACCTGCACTGCCATATTTTTTGCAGTACTATTCACAATAGTTAAGATATGGAATAAATATATGTGTCCCTCAACAGATGAATGGATAAAGGAGATGTATATATACACAATGGAATATAATTTAGCCATAAAATATAATGAAATCATGTCTTTTGTTGCAGCATTGATGAGGTTGAAAGACATTATGTTAAGCTAAATAAGCCAGCACACAAGATAAAATACTCCATGGTCTCACTTCTATGTGGAAGCTAAAAATGTTGATCTCTTAGAAGTAGAGAGTAAAATAGTGGTTATTAGAGGTTGGGAAGGGTAGGCAGGAAGAGAGATAGAGAAGTAAGTTAATGGATACAAAATTACAGCACAATAAGAGGAATAAGTTCTAGTGTTCTATAGGGATATAGGGTGATTATACTTAACAATAACTTACTGTACAATTTCAAATAGCTAGATGAAAGAATTTATAATGTTCCCAACATAAATGACAAATGTTTGAGATGACAGATACTAAAATTACCTTGATTTCATCATTATTTGTACCCCATAAATAGGTAAAATTAGTATGTATCAATTACAAATAAAAAAGAATGTTCTCTTCTTCCTGGTATAGGGAGGATACCCTGTCCATCAGAAATTTTATGTTTTGCTTCAAGCAGAAAGGAGGCTATCAGAGAGCCCTTTCTGCATCTGTCATTTCTCAATTACCTCCAGTTCAAAATATGCCAAAGTGTGCATGTTCTGAACCCTTTCACAGGCATTGGGTTAAGTGTTTTATGTATGCTTCTTCATTTTATGTAAATTTCATTAAAATCTCACAGCAGACATATGAGATGGTTGCTTTATTATGTACATTTTACAGTTAAAAAACAAACAAAACTAAGGTGTGGTAAAGTTACATAGTTTGGGCAAGGTTACATTGATATTAAATTGAGAAGCCAAATTCTAGGCCTGTTGGTCCTAATCTAGAAAATTAAATCACTTAATTCCAGTAGCTTAGACATTTACAAATACTACTTAAGGAATCCTCAGATAAAAATTCTCTTCTGGTCACTGAAAAGATTAAGTAACTTGCTTAAGGCCAGTTAATTATAATAGAAAGTGGCTGCCCTTAGGATTCAAAACCCAGGTGTGTCAGACTCTAAAGCTTTTGTGTGTCCAAGTGATTTGATCCTTTATACAGTAAAAAATGCATCTTACACTGTTTACTCAGTACACACACATATATAAATATATAGCTGAAAGAAAAGGGTCATAAAATAATAACTCTTATTGCATGCAATGGCACTCTGGTACTTCCTATCCTAGCCTTTTGTATCCTGTCCTATTTTAAACCTTTAAAGTCTATTTTACTTATTTTAAAAAATGCTCATTACAACCAATTAAATTTATGTGATGGCCAGCTAATAAGTTTTGAGTTCAGTTTGTAAAAAAATGCTAGGTGTAAGCCTACGTAATATTACTTTCTTGGATCATTATCTCACAATTACCCTCTATTGTGCTTAAAATGCATATGACTACTTAGGCGATATTTAGTTGATGCTTTGAAATGCTCTAATTAGATTTTGGCCAGAGATAATTCAATGTGTGAAGGCCTAACCGAACTCTCCCCTGGAAGGGTTGATTTAGCTCTATTTCCCCTTTAAGGAGAAGCATGTGATCGTTGTTGAGGAAAAACACCAACAGCCTCTCTCATATTGGTAGAGATAAAGGGGAAATTTAATTGTAAATACAACTTGTTCTGAGTTTCTACAATTTGAAATGAATTTTGCTAGTTAACACCCTTCCTATCTCTCATTTTTTATTAACCACATTCTTTAAAGGAGAATTATATTATTATTACTCCCAAACATCTCTATATAGTGTAAATCAGTGTCCATGGTAAATATTATGTGATGTTCTTAGACATGTTCTAGGAATTTATAATCTCTAAGGTTTTCTAAAGATACTTGTAATCTAATTATATACATTGTCCTTTGGCTTCCAAATGGTCAAAAAGAACTCTCTCTATACCTATTACAGCTGCCTTTCTTATAGTTTGGAATAAATGCAAATGAGCCATAATCAATATTTAATAATATTGGTAGCCCAGGGGAAGTAACCCTGTACTTTAGATTTACATAGATTTTTATAAAAAATACTTCGATAGGTATCATTTCACACATCTGAGCATTGCTGGAGGTTAGATAGATTTAGGTATTACCTATATAGTTAAATGATATTTGAAGGTTGAATAATTTGGATCCTCAGGCTGTTGCATAACAGAGCTAGAAATGGATATAAAGCCTCAATCCTTTTCTGGATCTGGGCTCCTGAATCATTTTAGTCATGTGTGTCTCCAGTATCTAGCTCCCATGAACAGATAGAAGACTCAGTTAAGATAGAAAATAAAAGGTTAAAAGCAAAGCTGAGAAAAAAGTCATTGTAAAGAAAGACACTAATGTTTCCAGTGCTGCTTTGTGGTACAAATATTTTCTAATCTTGTACTTTATAATACCATTAGCTAGAAAGAATGATGGCAGTTGGTGCTGGGAAAACATTTTATTACTTAAGACTTCAGTTATAGTTTTGTTTTCACAACATGCACATTCTTTTATTTTTTTTAAGAGATGAGGATCTCTATGTTTTGCCCTGAATGGAATTTGGTGGCTGTTCACACGTGAGATATTGGCACATTACAGCCTCAAACTCCTGGGCTCAAGAGATTTTCCGGCCTGAGCCTCCCAAGTAGCTGGGACTACAGGAGTGCCCCACCATGCCCAGCTCTTCAAAATGTGCATGTTTTATTTTTTTCCCATGAACTTGGGTAAAGAAATAAAAGTGTGCATTCTTAAGGTAGATGGGAGTACATGTCTTTTTAAAAACATAGGTAATAAACCACTTAAACTTCTGACAAGATTTTTGACTCTGTCATCTTTCCTAAAAAAAATTCTATTTGCATCCTAATTGCTCCATTAAAAGCGCTGGTATCCCTATAGGCTCCAAATAATTAGGTAAGAGAAAAAATACTTATTGTGTTATCTTTTGAAGGTAATATCATATATGATTTTTGTTGGCATTTATCTTAAGCATTGCTTAATGTGCTTAGTTACATTTGATGAGGTTGGGTCCCTGTTACCTCTAGACAAAGGGAATTTATGAAGACATAGGTGGTTTCTGTTTGTGTTTGACCAGAGGCATTTTTATTGCAGGGTGCCACGCAAGGAGAACCAGCAGCTAATGCTTAAAACTTGAACTCCCTGATGGTTTACAAGCCAGGGTTTTAAAAGACAGGGGTATGTTTCAGGCAGGCTTTGCCCAAAAAGTAGGTCACACTGAAGTGGGGGTTGGGCAGCACGGGTAGATTCAGAGATTCTGGGTTAGGGGAAAGGAAGGGTAAGATGAGTGTTACAGCCCCTAAGGGAAAACTTAGAACAGAGAATGGCAATCAGAGTCCAATTCCTCAGTTCTCTTTTACCTGCATTTTCCATCTGGTAGGGGTTTCTGCAAAACAGCCCAACATATGTTAAAATGCCATCTTTGTGACTCTGGCTCCCTTGGAGGGATATTGTTCTCATCAAGTTGTCCATTCACTTCTCAGGGCTAGCCAGTTGCCCAGATATTCCCCTGAAGGATCTCAAGATTTTCCTTTATTTCCATGCCTGTGGAACCTGCCAAGCCCCTCAGAGGGATCCCTGCTGGTCTCACAAGTTTTCTGCTTGGAGGATATTTGGAAGGTCTCGAAAAGTTGTTCAAAACTTTTAGCTTGGACCCACTATAACTTGTACCTGGAGGTATTAGTCAGCCTTTTGGTTGAATTTACGAACTAAGTACCTTGGAAATAATACACACTGTACCAAATGTGATTAGGATACAAAGACAATAAATTTGGGGCCTGCTGCTCATGAGGAATTTTGCTTTTTATTTTTCATGTTAAAGAATGATTCCCACAATATTTATGGAAGTAATTTAGATACATTAAAATTACCTTCAGTATCCTTAGGCTTCCTGAGGCTAGAGGCTATCTTTTCAGTATTGTAACAATGCCTAGGTCATGCTAGTTCTGAGGACTGCAGAGAAATGGAGACTGAGGAGGTGCCCTGTGAAGACTGAAGCCCTAGGACTCTCTCCTTCACCCCTCCCCCTTCAGTAATGTCATGGTCTGCTTTCACCAAAGCTGTAATCTTGCCTTTATCAATATTTGTCTCATGTCTGAGTTTTTACCTTCATATTTATAACAATTTATATTAAAAATCAATAATAATTTTAATGATAAGAGGACTGTGTCTAAATTCAGTTCTTCATTCCCTACAGCTAATATATTCATAGACTCGTGGGAAACGGGAACACCAAAAAGTGGATTCTGGAGACAGTCTCTTAACTGACTTCTATATCCATTCATTATAATTCTCTAAGGAGAAAGCATTTGTTATGGAAATGAAGCATTTGTTGTGGAAAAGAAGAACAAAATATTAAAGCTAAGAAATTTGGCTCTTTTGTTTGGCTTTTTCTGTCTGATATTCTTTTTCCCCTACCTCAAAAACTCCAATTTTCCCATAACATCATGTTGTATACCTTAAGTATATACAATATAATTTATTTGAAAAAAATCCCAATCAACACTTCCTCTTCCCCAAAATTAAACAAGAACCCCTTGTACAAGCATCCTGCTGAATAAAGTGTAGGGATATTTATGGTTCTTTTTCTTCTTCCACTCAGGAGAAGCTAAGCTCAAATTTCTTCTGGCAAACTAATTTCTCACTTGAAATTTTACTTTGTTTCCACTTTTTATTTGAGAAGCATTATGATGGTTGGATGAAAGAAAAGTAGAAGCTCAAAAATATATAACAGGTCTGACAGGTAGGCCGAGTTGGGAAGATTGCTTGAGGCCAGAAATTGGAGACTGGCCTGGGCAACATAAGGAAACTAAGTCTCTACAAAAAATTAAAAAAAAAAGTGAGTGTGTGGGTATGTGCTTGTAGTCTCATCGGTTCTAGAGGCTGAGTCAGGAAGATCACTGGCGCCCAGGAATCTGAGGTTACAGTGAGCTATGATCAGGCTATTGCACTCTAGCCTGGGGGACAGAGCAAGTCCTTGTCTCTTAAAAAAAAAAAAATACACGCACACACACACAGAGTATATTCAGAAGTTACATGTTTTTTTATTTTTCTAAATTTTATCAATTTCTTAAGCATGTACTTATATGTTTTTGTATATCTCCAATTATACTGTATATTTTTGTAGTTTATTTCACTTAGTATTTTAGGCAAATATCTTTACATGTTGCTTCATTATCTTTATATCTAGTTCTGATACCTGCAGGAATTCCCTCAGGCTGAAATACCATATTTAAGAATTTATCATTTTGTATCGAAGTTGCTTTTTATATTTTCTCTTTTCATAGATACTTCTATACATAATGGTGAATATCACATATGTGAATATCTACACATAGCTATATAATTTTTAATCACAAAATAATTTTGGACTTTTCCTCAGACAAGGAGTTCCTGGTTCAAAGGATTTTGCCAGCATGTGTGATGGTGATAAAATTCCTTTGCAATAGGTATAAGAGGTTTTATTAAAATTCTTTTGAGATAGGATCTCACTGTGTCCGCCAGGCTAGAGTGCCTATGGGATGATTTCCAGGCACATGAGGTTCTCTATTTAAATAGGGAAAGTTCTCTATTAGATACTTTAAGTAATAGGAGTATGCTATTTTAGATGCTGATTTCTAAGTCTGTCCCAATTTTGTGCCAATTTTGTGTCCCAAGTCTTTGTCTTGAATTTACACTAAAGTAGAGATTCTTCATTCTGTCAGTTTTCAAGGATAGAGGTGTCCCTTCTTTTTTTCTTTTTCTTTTTTTTTGAGACAGAGTCTTGCTCTGTTGCCTGGGCTAGAGTGAGTGCCGTGGCGTCAGCATAGCTCACAGCAACCTCAAACTCCTGGGCTCAAGTGATCCTCCTGCCTCAGCCTCCCGAGCAGCTGGGACTACAGGCACACGCCACCATGCCTGGCTAATTTTTTCTATATATTTTTAGTTGTCCAGATAGTTTCTTTGTATTTTTAGTAGAGACAGGGAGTCGCTCTTGCTCAGGCTGGTCTGGAACTCCTGAGCTCAAACGATCCACCCACCTCGGCCTCCCAGAGAGCTAGGATTACAGGCACCACCGTGCCCAGCCTGTCCCTTCTTTTTTAAAGATTTCTGTGGGTAGAGATCTTCTCAAAAGGCTTATTCTGCCCCTTGTTTTTCTTATATAAAATGATCATGTGGAAATATATTTGAATGTTAATTTCAATAAGATTAGTCTACTCCTTCCCTGAGACATAGAAAAAATTAATCCTTTATTCTATTTCCTTCTCCCACTCCCTGCCATTCAGGCATTGGTGTTGGTAGTTGGCATTTGAAAGGAATTAGTTTTTCCCTCAATATTAATTTTAGCTGAAGATTTTCTAGGTCCTGAATAAAAAAGTTTATAAGGTTTAAACTATAAAAATTTATAGCTACTTTACATGTCCTAAACATGGGGGAAAAATTTATTATCTTCAAAACATTAGATTTTAATGGTTCTTGATATTTCATTCTATTCTGATTATGGCTTGCCTCCCTCCCTCCCTCTCTCTCGCTCTTTTCTTCTCTCCCCCCCCTAAATCTCATGTGCAGGTTTTCTCTTTAGAGTAATTTATCTTTCAGTGATGAGAATGAATTGATAATTTGCTATGGTAAGGACACATATTCATGGAAACAATAGTTTAATTCTTATTATTCCTTCACATAGCAGTATACCTCTAGTCTAATTAAAAAGAAAGGTTCTTGTTTCCTTCTAGAATCACAGAACATTTAAATATGTCTTCTTGTAGGTAACTTTTACGAATGCCAAATGCTGAATAATACATAGTTTCATTTCTTTTCCTTGGCTCAGACCATTTCATTGTACCCCAAAAGTGGTACCACATAGCAACAGTGTGTGCATTTTTTGAAAATCAGTCTGACAACATAATGTCACTTACCAAACACAATAACATGACCAAAATCCATATATTGCTTTTCTTAAGCTAGGATAGATCCAATCCTTTTAGTAGAAGATATAAAGTAGTAAAACATTTTATTAACTCAAACATGAGAGTATATTACTGTAAGACTTGATCAAACAGCGTTCAAAAGAGCAGGAGAGGACAAAGCAGGAGAGGAGTTTTTGGCTGACTGAGTAAGTTCAAGCAAACTTTTGATTTATTACCTCTGGCAGAATTGACTTTTTCCTATTCCCTCACTGTCCCTCTTCAAAAAAACAAAACAAACAAACAAACAAACACAAAGAAAATGATCATGATTCTGTAAGAAATTGTTTTCAATGTTTAGAGACTACTATAAAACAATCTTTTGAGAAGCAGTAAACATGAATGAGAGGCCAAACTTTGAATTTATTTTCCTTCAGTGGGCTTTTGCCAAGGCATTGCTTGGCAATGCACCTGGGAAGGCAAAAGGAAAAATAGCTGCTTTCACCTTTCTGTAGGCTCAGTAATGATTTGGGAAAATGAGACAAATGTTAACCATTATAGAGTTTGTGTCATATATAAGAGGAAATAATTTTATTTATTCAAACTTAGGACTAGATTCTCCATCTTTTAAAATTGAATTAAGGCTGGGTATGGTGGCTCACGCTTGTAATCCTAGCACTATAGAAGGCTGAGGCAGGAGGATTGCTTGAGCTTAGGAGTTGGAGACCAGCCTGAGCAAAAGTGAGATCCTGTCTCTACTAAAAATTGAAAAATTAGCTGGGCATCATGGTGCACACCTGTATTCCCAGCTACTCAGGAGGCTGAGGCAGGAGGATCTCTTGATCCTAGGAGTCTGAGGCTGCAGTGAGCTACAACGATGCCATTGTACTATACCCAGGGTGACAGAGTGAGACTGTCTCAAAAAAAAAACACAAAAAAATCAAAAAAAGAAATTGAATCCCTTTCCTATCTCCTTCATATAAAAAATAAATTAAAAAAAACAATTAAAATTCCTGCACTTAAAGTTTAGAGCTTGGTAAAGCTTATGATCTTTATTATGAAATGCAACATAACAATATAATCTATATTTCTTTTTTCAGTTATAGGTGATGCAACTTGCAAAACATTCCTGGTACATGAAACAAGAACAACAATATTTAAATGTAATATAATCATTGTACCTCTTTATCCAACAAAGTGGCTTCATTCTACTCTCTTTTATATGTTCTAATATCTTACATCTAATATCAAGTAAATCAAAGTGTGTAGGAGGAAATATGTTTTTTTATAGTCATTGTTCTTTGCAATGGGAGTGCTAAGGTTCAAGAACATCTTTTTCAGGAGCTTTGTTGGGTCCAGTGGAGTATCCCAGACAGTGTTCACCTTCCTTCTGATTCCATGTTGCTTGGCTTTGGATTTCAGAGCACCCCCTCTTATCCCAGATGTGCCTTTCCTCTGGGCCTGGAATGCCCCAACTGAACTTTGTATTGCAGGGGTTGATGGGCCACTAGATCTGAGCCTCTTCTCTTTAGTAGGAAGCCCCCGAGAAAATGTCACGGGACAAAATATTACAATATTTTATTTTGATAGACTTGGCTACTATCCTTATTTAGATATGACAGGCAGACCTATGAATGGAGGGATTCCCCAGAAGGCATCCTTACAAAGGCATCTGGACAAAGCCAAGAAAGACATTGTCTATTATATGCCAACAAATGATACGGGGTTGGCTGTCATTGACTGGAAAGAATGGAGGCCCACTTGGGCAAGAAACTGGAAACCTAAACATGTTTACAGGAATCAGTCTATTGAGTTGGTCCTGCAACAAAATACACAGCTTAATGACACAGAGGCTACCAACACAGCCATAGTTGAATTTGAAAAAGCAGCAAAGGATTTCATGCAAGAGACTTTAAAACTTGGAAAATTACTTCGGCCACATCGTTTATGGGGTTATTATCTTTTCCCTGATTGTTACAACTATAATTATTATCAACGCAGTTTCACTGGAAGTTGCTTTGATATAGAGAAAAGAAGAAATGATAATCTTGACTGGTTGTGGAATGAAAGCACTGCCCTTTTTCCATCTATTTATTTGAGTACCAGTCTGTCTCCTCCACAAGTTGTGCCCTATGTACGTAATCGAATTTATGAAGCCGTTAGGATTTCCAAATATCCTGATATGGGAAGGCCACTTCCAGTTTTTGTATATGCCCGCCCAGTTTTTGCTGATCTAGTTTTGAAATACCTTTCTCAGGTAAGTAAATCGAGTTACGAGGACAATGAAATACTGTGCACAAAAATTGTTCTGTGAAATTTCATATTATTTTTGAAGGGAGTGAAATTTAGCTTTTAGTGTCATTTAGCAATGTGCACTCTAGTAGTTTTACATCATTAAATGAATGTAAAATAAATATATGTTTGATCTTTAATGTAATCTCATGATCTCTTGGCAAGCATGGAGAATTAGGTAGTATAGACAGTGTATTAACTCACTTTCTGTTTTTTCTTTCAGAGGCCTTCTATCTTGTCAATAGAAGTAATTAAAACAATAGTAGTCTCTATTTTTTATAGTAAGGCAATGGCTGTGTAAAAGGTAGAAATAATAGAGAAATATTTAAATTACTATTATTGGATTAGCATGCTCATCTTTGGTGTTAATGTCCTAAATATAACACTTTGATTTTTATCTGCTAACTTTTTCTATCATGTTTGCCAGGATGACCTTGTGAATACACTTGGTGAAAGTATTGCTCTGGGTGCCTCTGGAGTTGTAATATGGGGAAGCCTTAGTTTACTGCGAAGTGTGGTAAGTGAATTGGTAGGAAATAGATGAAAATATTTCTACCTTTAATATTTTTGAAGATTGTTTTGGTATTAAACAAGAAAATAAGTAGTTCTATACAAGGCATATAGCAGTAGATGCTCAATTAAGACAGGCTGAATCAAAATACCTTGCACTTGTTTGGTTGTCATAAAGCAGGATATATTATAACCGTTTTCCATTGGGGAAACAGAAATTCAGTGAGATTAACTGAATTTCTATAGGCTACATAGTAGCAAAAACAAGATTATGATATCGGTTTTCTGACATGGTGAGTTATTAAGACTCTCTTCCCTTATTTTTATTCTTGTTTCACTCACCATATCAGGTGTCTTTATTCCTCCACCTCTTCAATCCTCTTGACGCAGTGTAAGAGTAAATCTGTCAAACGGTCACTGATACATTGGAGCTGAACTTTTTCTTTCTCTGATGGATGTGGAAATTCTAATGATGAACATGCCATGGAAACTGTCAATTGAAGCTCATTGCCCAGGGGTCTTACACTAGGACGTGTAGAGATGAGACTTTATACTCTAAGACCACAAGAGACCTTTTGAGAAGGAATATATTTATATCTTGTCCTTCAGATAGAATATTCTCACTTTATTCAAAAATACTTAAGAGCAGTTACATTTGTGAAATTCTTTCAAGGTAATCTGAGCCCTTCTACCTACTTTGAATAATTCTAATGTCTCTAGTTTGATCTTTAAGAAAGAGAAACAACAGAAAATATAAGTTCAGAGAAAGGCGTGAGTCCCTAGGTAAAATCTTTTATATGTCAGAAAATTATTTTAAAACTATAATTCTACTAAGTATATTCCTGATTTTTATTAGTTTTCCCAAATTCATAAACTGCTTTATCAAGGATTCTATTATTTAAAAATTTATAGATATTTATAAATTCTCCATTTTCTTTTCAGTCTTTTAAAGAAAACTGAGAGCTTTATCCTTACTCTGAGAAGAATGAATGAGACATTCTTCAAAGAGTAGGTTAACATGACATACCATTTAAGTGTCACACATGTTTTTTAATTACACTTTAATCTTAGATTCACATTCTACTACCATTCCTCCTAAATCATCTTCAGTATTATTTGTACCAGGTACAGTCTTTCAACTTTAATATGACATTTAAAAACAAGAAGTGATAAGTTTCTGTTGATAAGAAGGAATCGATGCAAGACCTCTGGCAGTAGGAAAAAACAAAGCATAACAACCTCCTTCCCCCATTGAAGGATCACACGAATTCTCTAGCAATGGATTCCAACAAAAATAAAAACACTGCAATGAAAGATTGTGAATTCAAAATAGGAATTGTAAGGAAGCTCAATGAGAGCCAAGAAAAATGGAAAACCATCTGAAGGAAACCAGAAAATTAATTCAGAACATGAATGAAAAATTTTAAAAAGAGATAGATATATTTTTAAAAACCTAAATAGAACTTCTAGAAATGAAAAATTCACTTTTCGAGGAAGATGCGGCCGCGGGTGCAGCGGAGCCCTGTTGTGCCCACTTCTGCTCCTGACTCACCGCTGTTTGCT